>KK106982.1:1022583-1172987 GCA_000611775.1 Umbilicaria muhlenbergii
CCTCCCCCCCGCGAGCAAAAAATCCGGATAATGGCAATAAAACAGCACCCTTGTCCGCGGCCACCTCCACCTCAAAACGGGCACCCCGGCGACCAACTGATCCACGAAGAAAACCCCCGGTCGCAGCCGCGCCAGCTCCCCCGTCAGCGACACGGAAAGCAGGAGGTGGTAATGCCGCAGTATCGCCATGAGGATGTGAAAGCGGGAGAAGAGCGAGGGCGGGAAGAGCCAGTTGCCGCGCACGCGGACGTCGAGGGTGCCTGTGTGCGGTTTCATGCGCGGTCAGCGCATTAGGTCAAATAGGTAGGGGGTCTTCAAGCAGAAAGGAAAGCGGAACAGATAAACGCACCATCTCTCGCCTCGTCGAAGCAGTGACTCGGGTCGCAATGGGAGGTGAAGATCGTGACTTTATGCCCCAGATTCTGCAAGCCCACGGCGGCGTCGATGACGAGACGTTCGGCGCCGCCGATGCCGAGGTCGGGGTGGAAGAAGACGATGTTTTTGCGGGTGGGCATATCTGGGGAGGGATGGGGGGTGGTGCTGGGTGGACTAGGATGGGAGATGGACGGCGCGCCGTGGTAGGGCTGAGAAGATTTGAAGAAGGGGGGGGAGTCAGGGGGCAATATTTCACTTTCCTGGATCCCTATTAATGTTTCATATGTGCAGTCATAATCAGTGACAGAAAGCTATGGGCAGGTCTATGTCAACCTCGAGACCCCCTGGAGGACAAGAGAAGATCTCGAAATTTTCGATGTTTTCAGTTATCTCTGATAGACTACCACAGTATCCCGCCAGAAACAAACGGTCGCGCATACTTTCCCCCAAAACTATCAAAGTAACATGTAGGGGTATCATCGCAGGTCATCCACCAAACACCTGTCTCACGCCCAGCCCGTCTTACCAGAAATGATCCTCATCGATAGGCCTGGGCGTTTGCACTTTTAGATCTCCATCCCCCTCATCCCCATCCCCATCCTCGAGCACGACTTCCCCTTTCCTTTCCCCAAGTTCACCATCACCCCTCACAGCGCCACCATTCCTTTTCTCTCCCCTTCCAGCCTCTCTCATCCTGGTAGTCTCCTTTTCCGCCTCAATAGCTAGTTCCCTTCTCTCCTCCACTTCCAGTCTGGTAACCACTTTCTTAAGCCCATCGCTCGCCTGGATCAGCCCGTCAATACTGATAGCATGATTGGTCATCTCATGATTGATGTACGCATAGACCTCGGCAGGGGTATCACATTCCATCAAGCTCCCCTCGTTCAACTTCAGCAGCGCCAGAGCGACCTGGAAGAGAAACGTACTGCCGTCGTTGAAACACAGCACGACGTCCCAGACACGGAATAATGCTTCGGCGGACAGACAATCGGTGAACAGAGAAAGGAACCATTGGAAAGTAAGAGCTTCGAGCTCGATGCCCAAGTCATCCAGATGTGCAGAGAGGCGCGGGAGAATCTCAGCGACGTACTGGCGGAGGACCTGCTGATCGGCGCGCGAGGCGATGAGAGATTGATCGTAGTAATGCCGTGGGAGAGTATTTTCGATCATACTAGCCAGGATCCAGAACGCATCTTCGGTAGTAGGCATGATGAGCAGCAGAGAAGCGGTAATAAGATTCATGCCTTGACAATATCCGACCTCAGGGTTGCGACGGGAGTAGGCCAGCAGGACTTCATTCAATTTAGCCACACCAGGACCCTTGCGGAAAAAGACATTGTCTGTGAGAGTCCGATTGATATCCATTTGGATCTGAGCCAGGATCTCCGGATCATCAACACCGTTGGTCACAAGGTCATCATAATAGCCTGGCACTCGCATGGCAGACGCACCGCTGCATTCGGCCCAAACCTTTGCGCGGTAGGCCACGGGAATACCAGCGAGGACGAGCTGTTTAAACTCCTTCCATTTAGCACGTCCGACCTTTCCCTTGTTGCCCAAGCCGGCCACACCAATCAATTCCCCATCTGCAATAGTCGCTTCGGGCATGAAAGCCTGCTTTGAGCGGTTATCATTCCCGACGATAGCATCTCCTTCCTTTTTGCGTTCAGCGCGGACTTTCCGCAAGAATTCATTCCATTTGACTGTCTTCTCACGCTGCAAAGAGTCATGGACCTCGGTGAGTTTCGCTAGAAGCATCTGCACTGGCTCTGCCTCCGCATTAACTGTGGTCTGTGGGCTAGTCGTCACGGCAAGAGAAGGTTTCGCGATTTCAGCATTCTCTGCAGTGACGGTTGAAGCTAACGGCTGGGGGTTAACACTGGTCGATGGGTGCGATGCTCCGTTATCTCCAAAAGTAGGTGCTCTCCTCAGCGGGCTTTTCACGTCTGTAGAACCTAGAGTAATGATGGCTCCTGACGATGGGGTATGCGACAACAGCTCCGTTGGGAATGTTGCGGCTTTGAGGTAATCCTGCCATCTCTTGGTGGGCTTCCCATTGGCTTTGTCTTCTGTCGATGCTGCGGTGTCTGGCCTTGCATCTGTGTCTGCTGAAGTAACAGCCTGCCCGCCGGTTTCCCTACCGCTTTCGACCACGTCTACGGGATCTCGAGCACTGCTGAGCATCTCCATGCCACTATGATGCTTTTTGGCATTGCCATTGCTAAGCGCATCTACCTCTTTCTTTTTCCGGCGTTGGTCATAGATAAAACCAAACCGATCGGTGAGAAATTCGGCAGGCCGATTGTTATTATCGGATTGCGTTAACGTCGGAGGTCTTGAGTCAGGAGGGAGAATGGTGTCCATCTCTACCGGGCCCAGATTGCTGGCTGTATCTGTAGACAGCGGGCTTCCAGGAACTAGGCCGCCTGATTGATGAGTAGATCCCTTGAGTGTGCCGGACGGGCCAAGAGCCAAAGGCTGTGCAGACTTTCTTGTCGGCTGGATGTTCGAAGACCTGCTATTCACCTTCATTAACGCTGCGGTCGCAGAGCTTGTTGTCGCCGTTGATGCAATTGAAGGATTCCGTGAGCTTTGAAACGCCCCGTGACCTGTTGTCGCAGATCTTCCTCTAACCGTTTGCTGGGTCTCAGATTCTCGTCCTGCCTGGGGGTTACCCGCAAAAAGCTTCAATGTCCAGGAGGCGATAGAAACGGACGATTTCCTTGAATGGCCATCAGTATCACTACCACTCTTGATGTTGATGCTGGAATCCGGAGTTCGTTGCAGGGCCGAGTCGTGTGGTGGCGGCTGGAAAAGATCCTCATTGAGTGTCTTTCGTCCAGTTGACACTCCACTTGGAGCTCGTGCTCTCGTAGCCATACTTCTGTCATGGTGATAGTCGCTTGCTGCGCTGCTCGCTCGACTACCATTGCGGCTTTTGACAGTACCATTCCATAAGTAGTCCTTCCAGCCTTTTACGATGTCCTTAGCCCGGCCTTGTGAATCTAGGCTTGAGCTTATCGATCTTCGATCGACAGCTTTTGCGGGGACAGCAGTAGCTCTGATCGTAGCCTGCCAGTTTTGCTCTTCGACCGTGTCCAAATAGCCTTCATCAAGTTCATCAATAACCCCAACATCCTCCCTCATGGCATCTCCCATCATCGCATCAATCCCATTCGTAGCGCCTACAAATTTACTCCCACTTTCACTCCGGCCCTGCTCCGTAACCATGGCTCGCTGACCGGCAGCAGTCACACTATCCTTGAGCGGATTGTCGATATGGTGCAGCCGTTTCTCGATGTCTAGATTCGACACCTCAACCTCACGAAGCATCTTCTTCAGCTCCCTTTCCCTCTCCTCGGCCCGCCTCCTAAAACCGGTAATCTCCGCATCGCGTAGCGCTAGGTCCTCTGCGAGCTGTCTGACGAGAGCGATGGCACCGGTCTTTGCCACCAAGCGTTTGATGAGCTCATCGCTCGCAAGATGCAGTGCACCAGGCACGTCCTGCTTGTTTCTGGGCGAGTCTTCGAAGAGTGCTGAGCGACCACGGAAGGATGTGGTCCTGGTGATCAGATCCTCTACGATGGAGGATTTGCGAGGCGCTGGAGGTTGCTTTTGGGACTCGTGGCTTGCGAGGATTGTGCGATCACGAGTAGCCTCGGGCGAATTGTCGGGCGAAAGAGAGGGAAAAGAAGTAAGGGATTTCGTTGAATCTCCGGCAGTAGGCGTTGGCACCGGTGTGACAGAAGCGCTGGAGAGATGCTTTCGTGGCTTCATGCGAACAGTACCCGACTTTCGACTTCGATTTGACGTGGTTGATGCCTGGGATGATGTCCGCTGCAAACTCTCGCCACCGTTGCCCTCCATCACGGGCCTCTTTTGCCCTCTTTCTGATCGAACGTTGCACCTTTAAACACCCAACTCTATAACATCTTCTCTCCTTTGCCCTAGAAACCATGAGAGTTCAACTGGCGAAAATACGGTCTGCGTCGTGGTGTTGCAAGTAGTTTCGGTAGCCAAAATGGCCAAAACAAGAGATGAAGGAAGCTTCACCACTTCGTCATGGGTGCATCAGACAGGGATCATCTGTAAGCATGCCTCTCAAATCACTGGGCAAGTTTAACGCAATGTTTACCACCACATCAAGATGCCACCATCAGATGATCTGGTGCATCGCGACATATGCACGGAGTTTCTTGTGATGTCACATGGAACGCGTGCCTGAAGCGAAGCCGATATTTCAAGCTGCATCTGTTTTGCTTTTGTTGCTATTTTCTTCCATTTGGAGTCTAGTATCATTCAGGCCGGCAGTGTTGACTCCGCTTTCGAAGGTGCAGGGAAGGAACACCAGCACCAGTATTGTTCGACAAAGTAAAGCAACTGGATCGAGAGTCATTTCCATTACAATTGAGGGCATATGGAAGTCCAAAACGTCCCGACAAGCAGTAGCACATATGTGTTAGTTTGCCTGAGGACCTATGTCATCTCTCAACGGCCTTTTGTATTGTTGTTCTCCTGTCATAGAATACATATTCGAGTCTTCCATTGTGGAGTGCACACTTGCGCATAAGATGATGTTCTACAGGCAGCGTTGCGTTTCCGCGTTTCAAGTAGTAGATGAAGTTGCATGCAAGGCTCCACGTGAATTGCTACCTAGTATGGGTACATATTTTGCTAATAGCGAATAGAATAAGCCACACACGTGGTTCTTTATCTCCGGGCTCCCTTGAATCTATCAAAGCCCGAAGAAGATCCCTTCAAGTAAGAAAATATTGGCAAGGTGGCCAGAAATATCGACAAGAATAGAAAGCCAACGAGGGAAATCGAACTGCAACGCCCACAAACCGAACCAGCGGGCTGTACTGCACATCTTGGTGTAACTCCGTGCTCCTCATGTTGTCGCCATTTTACACTACCTTAGGCCATAGCTCGCGACCTCTTGGGATTTCTCGGAGGAAGCGATTTCAATATCATCTCTCCGACTGTCTGCTTCGTCACGGGGCTGTTGTCACTCTGACTAGCCTCCGACGATCGCTCATGCTCTTCGTCAGCGTCCACAATCTTGGTCCTAACGGTTTCTGATTGGAAATATTGCTGGCTGCTCCTTTCTCCAGTGGTGCTCGAACTGACCATGCTCATTGATGTGCTCGACCGATGCTCCAGATCCGGTGTGGGGGGAATGCTAGAGTCTCTTCCAAGCGGACTCAAGTAGCCCGAGTGACCCATCTCGGATGTGCCGTCACCTGTCTCGCTGGTATCGGTGTGGACGGATTGCTCATGTCCATCCTCGGAATGGGTGCTTGGGCTACCGCGTTGTTTCGCACCAATCTCCTCTTGCTCAGCATCCTGGGCGAGTTGAAGACCTTCAACGGCGGCAGCGCACTGCTCGGAAATGTTTCGAATGATGCCCGCAATTGCATCTGTCTTGTCGCGAAGCTGCCTATCTGCCACATCCGACAGACTGATCTGACTCAAGCGCTTACTCTGGCGAGGAGGGTTGAAGAACCGACTCTCCATTTCTGGATTCATGTATTCGCCTTCGATAGGCTTGCCATTGCCATCCAGTGTGCTGGCACGGCTGTATGGTCGTTGTGACTCGTTCTTCAGGCTGGTAGTACCACTCGGTGAGTGAAGGCTTGAACTGTCCCTGCGGTTCTCGCTGCTTGTAATCGAGTTCTCATCCTCTGCATCTTCCAATACGTCTTCATAACCCTCTTCAATGTAGCCTGCAAGTTCGTTCTTGTTCAACGAGCGAACAATGTGCTCCATGTGATGGGTCTGGCCACAGATAAGACTTCTAAGATGCAAAACCACTCTTTGCGCCTCGTCTCTTTGGCGCAAGATAGTGACATTTGTGTGCTGCATCGCAGAGAGTTCTTTGATATTACGCTTTCTCTCACGCTCAAGTTCCTCGGCGATCTCCTGTTGTAGGACAAGAGCCTCGAGTGCGTCGTCGCGTTGCTTTTCGGTGCCGGATAAGCGGACGGTGAGACGGGCGGCATCGTCTTTTTGCTGGTCGATAAGGCTAGTAAGACGACGATTTTCGCGCTTGTGCCCCTCGATCTTGACCTTGAGATCCTGAGTCTCCTTGGTGAGCTGCTCAGCGAATGCTTGGAATTTGAGAAACTGGATAAACTGTAAGCGTCTCGCCATACTCGCAAATGGGGATCGTGTTACCTGTTGCTTCCAACTTTCAAGCTCTTCGGTGAGAAAGTTGTTTCTCTTGGAGACTTTTGTGAGTTCGGTGTCCATTCTACCTTTGAGGTTGATGAAATCCTGCCAAGCTTCTAAAGCATCTCTCGAATACTGGTTACGCTCGCGGACGATCTCGTTAAGATGCCTCATGGAGACCTTGGTCATGAGTGGTTTCTTGATGACGCCGCCGAAGATGGCTTTCATTCCTGTATTGCGACCCTGTACAAGTGGTTAGGTCAGATGGCCGATCCGAGTACAATGGTACTTACAAGCTTTTCGCAGACATGGTCCATGACCCTCATCACGCTATCCTGATTCCACCAGTCCGGATCATGGATACTCTCCACTTCACCTTTCATGACAATGATCTGACCAGCTGGAATTAGCTTCCCGCCACCATACGCTGTCCGCAAGTGCGAAGGGACGCCGGTTGGCACCACGTCTCCGTTGAGAGCCTGCGTCAGGCGGTCGACCATCTTGTTCCTTTGGCCAGCCGACAAAGCCGTGGGCGGGCTCGAGGTCAGGACGAAGTTTCGATCGAGGTCTACGACGAGCGCGTCTGTTGGTGCACTGAAAAGTGTGCGGCACTCTGCCGTAACACCCAAAATGTATGGTCCAGGTTCTTGAGCGAGCTCCTTGGCATGGCGTGCGTGCACGACTGGTACGTAGAGGCCACTCCATTCATAGACACGGACACAATACCGAATGGTCTCGGCAGCGACGGTAAGCATGGCCGGGTAATGACTGATGAAGACAATGCGCCGAGTTGGTGAGACGGCGGCTTCGATCACTCCAACGATATTCGGGATCGACAAGCAAGTAAATAGTGGCCACATAGCAAAATTTTGGAAGCCCGTGGGTGATGAAGGGAATTGATAGCAGAGAGCGTAGTCTTTCATATCGATCCGGACGAGGTCGTTCAGCCTTGGCGCTGGGAAACTGAGTATGCGAGACACCTCCTCAGCGTGGAAAAGGTTGGTGGCTTTGTTCCAGTGGATCCACATTCCCCTCAAATAGTCTCCCAGCAAATTATACAACGGGTATCTAGACAGGAAACTCAGACAGTAAGGAATCCAGTAAGTCTCATCGGCCGAGTCGTAGAAGTCAGCCTCAGTCCGTCGTCTCAAGTCACGAATCGTCTCCGCTCGCTTGCCGTCGGCCTTGGACCAGACTCGGAGAGCAATACCATAAAGCGTTTGCGTCGAATCTTGCTGGAGGACGAAAGAGTGGTGGATACAGTGCGGTTGGCTCCTGCCTGTGCAGATTTCAACGTCATGAGGGAAACACGCCTATGCATCTGTGTTAGGATCATGCAACATGGGTATTCCATTGTGTGGGTACAGGAGATTCTCACCCTCATGGCAGCATGTAATGCTCGCGCGATCTCATTGTCCTGCTCCAACCTGGGGCTGCTTCCCAGTATCTCGGGGAGCCAAAACTGGCTTACTGCGCCTTTCATGTGGGCAATCTTGCCTTGCGCCGGCGCCGGTGCTTTTACCCATTGTGAAGGCTCCCGTCCGACACCGCATACCATGTACGCATGGGTCAGTGTCTTTGGTGTTCGCGAGGCGGGTTTGATATTGAGTGTTGCTGGTATCGGCTGGGTGATGCGAGAGTGTAAGGAGGATGTTCGGCTGGGGACAACGAAAGTGGTGTCGGGTTGATCACGAGTTGAGGGACGGTCACGGGTTGGAGGTCGAACGAAGCTCGAGTGGTCTCGAAGCGATCCCCGCAATGATGGACCCATGATGGTCTCGCCTGCTACCTTGAAACAATCGAGGTCGCTCTGCGCTTTGCCAGTGCTATCTCTTTTGCACCCAGAACCTGTGGACTTAGGCCGTAGACATATACCACCGCCCGAATGGCGAGCGCAAGCGACGTGATTGGGAAGAATCACGAATGCCGATTAGCCAGAGATCGAGTAATCAGAAGGGTGCAGGTACGGCGCAGCAGCCTTTACGCGCTCACGGTGTCGAGTATGCAGCTAACACACCGACGATATCCGAGGGTGGTGCTTTTGTCTTCAATGCACAGGAGATGAGCAACGTCACGTTTCAGGATGGAGATGAAGAACAATTGGCGGAAAGCAAACAATCGATAGGTTTAGATCTGATGAAGAAGAAAGGCCGAACGGGGACGAATGCGCGGTACAAGAGCTGAACCGTGAACAATGGCGCCGGCCCAAGCTTTGGCTTTAAAGAGTGGCCTGGCTCGCCTGGGACGGACTCGTCCTCTACACGGGACCAGGGTGAGCCCGTGAGGGGAGATTGATGTTGTCGGGGGAGGTCAGCTAGGCTCAGGGAGTCATCCGTGGTGCGGACAGGGGTGTCGCACTTTTCCAGTTGGAGTTCCGAGTCACTGGTGGCTGGCAGCAGCATTGGCAAATAATCATGGCCCATCAGGGCGACAAACGAGCAGCCGACGAGAGGGCCATCGAATCCTGTCGAGGCCCAGCTCGTGTCGGCGACGTCTCATTTGTGGGTATAACGAGACAGTGCCTCCCAGGTGCATTAGTGCAGGCGGCGAGGTCGATGGCTTCATTGGAAAGGACTCGCCCCCTGCTAGGCTGCATCGGGGAGGTGGCAGACCGGGGTACCTGGTTTCGGGAGTGGAGGGATCATCGAAACATCAAGGCTGGAGGCTGGAAGGCTGCCCCTGCTGGCTGCCCCTGCTGGCTGGCGGGCCCCAAACATCCATGACCCGCTCATCGCTGCTCATCGTTCTCCGTCCTGCGCGACATTCCTTCGGCGAGCGAAAACGGGCATCCACCCACAAGATACGGAGGGCGAGGAAGCATAGAGGTGTAGACTCGACATCTATCATCAAGTGACGCGGCTCTTGCGCACCAGGTCTTTCTCCTGGTCACCATCCAGTCTTGAAGGTACATGTACGGTAATGCTTCCTCGGTCGCGTGGACGGAAGCACAATCTGCGCTGCATGCCTGCAGGATTGCATGTGTTTGCTACCTTAAGCTACCTTATCGGGTCGGGGCAGGGAAGCGCACTCCGGATCCACAAGGCTACAGCCTACCTTACAGAGGTTGATCTTAGGCTAGGCATGCCATGTCCTAAACGAAACGAAAAGAAAAGAAAAGGAAAGAAATTGGATAGGGGTCCTCGCCTGAATGCTGATCTTTGTTGGCGAGCATGTACTTCTACGAGTAAATATCTGGACTCTGCCCAGAAGCCCCAGACTGGGCACAGAATCCCACGTTCCCAACAATAGAAGCCAATCTCACGGTCCAGCCAACTCAATCTCCCACTAGGATCAGTACGTCCGGCGGACTGGGCCGAGGAGCTGAATGTGTATTCAGCAGTGGTAAGGTACATTTATTGGCTTGAGGCATGTTCCTGTGTTGTTGCACAGCAGTAAACTCGGACTCGGAGTTTCCCCAAAGTAAGCAGACTGGCCACGCTTCCCACGTGTTGCTGCAAGCGACCGTGCGCTCGGCGATGATAGGCGAGAAGTCTTTCGAGATGTAGACGAAAGAGGTGAGAGAAGCAAGGTGAGAGGCGAGATGGAAGCCGCGGCTGCTACTCCGGTCGAGAGCACGGAGCAGAGACCCAATCGCCACTCAACCCCGCAGGGAGGAGTGACTCGGAAATTGTCATACTCTCGTCTACGATTTCCCCTGCCCTCAACCACTCCATCAGCTTTCATCATTCAGAATTTCCGGCAAGTCGGGTGCAAAGAACTCCAGGGGGGGAGGAGGGACCAGAGGTGATTCTTTCGACTGTGGTCAGTGGAGTCAGTGGAGTCAGTGGAGTGCATGCTGGGTGGAGCAGTGGGCTTGCAGGACGCGCAGTGCTTCGGGCCATCGGCTTACTCCGGAGAGGCTTCCCCCTGAAAACCTTACTGGGACCTAGTCACGTGCGAGTACATTTCGACCTCCCTTCGCTTATCGATAAGCGGTTTCAGAAAAAGCGAAATCGAAATCGAATCCGACCCTTTCGAGGCATCACGCGTGTGCACCCCGCCACGGGCGCATACTCCACACTCCCCCCGCGACAACCATCACAACGGTCAAGTGACAGCAGTCTGCTGCTGCCACAATGCAAGAACCTCTTCTGAGCGACTTGTGCAAGATCTGGTGTGTGCTCCACAAGGGCTTCACTCTCGTCATAGCTGACCATGCATCCATCCAAGCCATGTCAATCCGCCAAAGTACCGCTGCCCTCGCTGCTCGACCCAGACCTGTTCGCTCCCCTGCACCAAACGACATAAGCTCTGGGCCCAATGCAGTGGCATCCGGGATCCGGCAGCATACAAGAAAAAGGGCGAATTGACCACGCCGAGCGGGATCGATCAAGACTACAATTTCCTTACTGGCCTAGAGAGAAAACTCGACAAGGCGGACAGAGAGGCTGAAGGGAGGGGAATTGTACTCCGGCCCGAGCCCAAGGGCGGATATAAGACCCAGAAATCTGAGCCAGCGAAAGGGGAGATCAACCTGCAGAAAGCACTTGAGAGAGTGGGTGTCATCATTGACCGAGCTCCGCGGGGTATGACTAGAAGCAAAGAGAATTCAACCAATTGGCACAAAAAGTCCTGCCACCGATTGGGTCGCTACTCACCATTTGCTGACTTTACCTAGACACAGATGTATTTTATGGACGGTCGAGTGGGTACATGACGATGGCCGTAAAGAATTGGATACCTGTTTGGAAACGCTTCCAATATCGGAAGTATATGCCAAATATCTCCAAGAGAAGCAGCCGAAGTCGAAGAAAAGGAAGCATGGCTCAAAATCTCACCCAGATGCAAAACTCAAAATGGCGGCTACAACAACTGAACGCGTAGGGACTATGACGAAAGATTCGACAGAACAAGCCACTTCATCACACCCCTCTCAGGTGGTCTCTAAACAGTCACCACCAGCAAAAGAAACGACAGAAGCACCTCTCCCACCATACCCAACCCCTCTAGCTACCCCAAGCCAGACCCCCTTCCCTACAGCCAATCACTTCTACCTCCTACGTCCGCACACGCCTACAGCGTCTCGTGTCCTAACCCCTCTTCTTCCAGCCTCGACTCTTTCCACCTCTCTCAACCACCGCGTTGTCCTCGAATTTCCGACAATATATGTTCTGCCTTATCCCCCAGAGTCGCTTCCTGAACAATACATGCTTGAGGAGCGATTCCTCGGTTATAGCGAACAAGAAAACAAAGAGCTTGAGGCATTACTCAAAGAAGTCGGAATGCAGGGAGAATTCCCTTCAGATGATGGTTCCCTCAAAGGTTACGGGATGCAAGAACAAGATAAGCTGGACGACAGGAAGATAATGGACGTGCTACGTCGGGACCTGAATGGTCTGCGAGAACAAGATTGAGTACTATGGGAAAACCATGAGTTGAGTGCGCCATCTGTGGATCTGCGCTTGCTATAGGTTGTTTCCGAAACTCCCACAATAGAGTGAGGCAGAGTTGATCACCAATGTGCCGGATTTTTTACGTGGCCTTCCGTTGCATAGATACCAGATGATTCTCAAAGAAACTGTCGTCGCAACTGTATGCGCGAGAACCTTGCAACGAGGAGGCGAAATTCGCTTTGGGCAGGAATATTATCAAACTTCACGACTGCGCTTGGACCGGTCAAAACCTCCTAGGCTTTGACGTTGAAACGGTCATCCCAGGATGTTTTCCTTTGCATCGGCAGTGTTGAAACGATTGAAACACTTTGCAGATGGATGAATCAATGACCTACATCCACGTTATCTGGGTGGTGGCTCTGATTGGCGCTTATACTTGCGATTCTTGCGATGCACCGTGGCGGTGCGGAGAATTGTCTCCTCCATTTCAACGGATGATCGGCTGTTATCAACGAATGAAAAAAAGATCGAACCAGTCGAATAGCGTGCTCGTTAATCCTTCTATCTACAAAGGAAAATAGCTTTTCTCAATACACTATCCGGATTCTCCGTACTCGAACAAAAGCTCTATCCTCACCATGCGAGCCTCACCTTTATCCATCATTCTGGTCCTGACTGAAATCGCGCTTTTCACCTTAGCCATCCCCATCAACCCCATCACCACTCTTGCCTTGGCTCCCCGCAGCCAGTCCTGCGCCAACGCGCCCTCGACTATCGCCGGCACGTAAGTTGCAAGACCCCCCATCTTCACCTGCCCCATCCCGCTCCACCCAGTCCTGACATCCTCCTCCCCCCTCTCCCTCCAGCCCACTCCACCCCCGCCACGGCACCGATACCATCCTCTGGTGCGCGCCCAACTCCCGCACCTACGTAATCATCACCATGATCCGCGCCGTCGCCGACCCAGCCATCACCAGCCTCCTCAGCGACGCGCAGCGCCACGCGCGCGTGCGGATCGTCGCCTACGGCGACAACGCCCTCAATGGCGGGCGGTTCAGCTGGATGGGCGACGGGTTGAATGAGATCAAGGTGTGGAATTCGAATAATCATCAGATTACTTATGGGGTTTTGGGGGCGGCGTTGGGGGCGCTCAGGGATTATATGGTGAGTGAGGGCGGGGTGGTGGGCGAGGCGGGGTTTGTGATTGTGGATGGGGCGAATGAGGTGGGGAGGGGGACGGTGGGGGTGGGGTTGGTGGGGTAGGAAGGGGGAGGGAGGAATGGACGGCAGGGGAGAAGGGGGAGGGGGGATGGGATACATATATGGCGGTGGGTGGGGTCTGCCACGGATGATAATCAGCGGGGTCTGGAAGTGGATTGGGGGAGTTCGTCAAGCGTTAGGTCTGGAATAGATGTCGTATACGGAATAGAAAGGTATAGAGATCCTGCACTCTGGATAGCAGAATTCGTTTTGGTATAGAGCCGATTCGAGTGTCAAATGTTGATCGATACTATTGATCAGTTCCACAGTGCAAGAATTTGAATGGGAATTCAATTCAATTTCACACGGATTGATCGTTGACTTTCACATCAGTGCATCCAATGACGATTCTCACCCGAAACGAATTGGCGCACTTGGTGATAACAATCCGTCTTGATGAACGAACGGTCCGAAAATCCCCTAGCGACCTCTATTCCCGATTCTGCCCCGAGACCAAAAAGGTGGAAGATGTCACACACTTTTGGGAAGCGCCTCTCCGCCATCCAAACGCTCACGCACACCGACACCTCAGCAAGTCCCCATCCACCCATCTATCCTGCCCCCTTCACAATCAAGCCATCTTCCCCGGCACCATCGGATGTCCCGCACTCAACCCGCCATCCACCGCCCACGCCTGCCCATTAACATAACTGGCGTCCTCACTCCCCAAAAACAGCGCCACCCTCGCAATCTCATCCGCCAACCCCCCGCGCCTCAGCGGATTCAGCTGCCCGATCCGGCCCTCGGTGCCTCGCTTCCGCGCCGCTTCGTACGTGGACTGCGTCATGCCGGTTTCGGTCAGGCCGGGGCAGATGGCGTTGCAGCGGATCGAGGTGCCCGAGAGCTGGTAGCAGGTTGTCTGCATGAGGGAGATGACGGCCGCTTTTGAGGCGGAGTAGTCGGTGCCGCCCGCGTTGGAGCGCAGGCCGGCGACGGAGGCGGTCGCGATGATGGAGCCCCCCGGGGAGGGTTTGAGGGGGGAGGTGAGGAGCATAGCGCGGGCGGCGTGTTTGGTCGCGAGGAAGACGCTGGATGAGTGGAGGTGGGGTTAGTTGGGTTGTTGGAGGGAGGGGAGAGGGAAGGAAGGAAGGAAAGGGGAAGCACCTCAAGACGTTTGTCCGCATGACTTTCATGAACTCGTCGACTTCTATCTCCGTGAAGACTTTGTGGGCGCCTACGATCCCCGCGTTGGCGAACATGATGTCTAGGCGGCCGTATTTGGCGATCGCTTCGTCGACGACGGCTTTGACGGCGGGTTCGTCGGCGGCGTCGAATTGGCGCGGGTGGACGTCGACGGAAGGGTAGAGGGAGGAGAGTTCGGCTTGGTAGGTGGATAGGTGCGTGGATGTGAAGTCGCACAGGTAGATTGCGCGGGCCCCGTTGTGGGCATATTGGTAGGCGGTGGCGCGGCCGATACCGATGGGAGAGTTGGCGCCTGAGTGGGGGGTGGGTTGTTAGAGGTGGTGGGTGGGGAGGAGGTGTGGATGGGTGATTTACCGGTGATGATGATGACCTTGTCTTTGACTCGTCTGGACTACCGGTCAGCGCTTTGTAGGTGCAAGAAGAGTGGAGTGGGATACGGAGCTTACTGCCCGGTCGAGTCTCCTGCCACTTGGCGGATTTTGGGGATCCTGTCGGAGCTACTGGAGCCTGTCTGGCCTACCAGATGGCTCGTGACTTGCTGCAGCCGATTCTTTGCATTTGATGCCATGTTGATCAGACAAGGAGGGGTTATGCTACGATGGTTGGCTTCTTCAATGCTGTTTATAAGTTACGAGCTGCATTGCGGGGATTAAATTCTGGGGAGCCGAGGCACACTAAAAGTCAAGTCGAAGAATCTATGTATTGGATAGTGGCTCGGGTGATAGAGACCGATCGGTGTCAAGCGATTGCCCTCGTCCTTGTGATAGGAGCTTTCAATCGTTACAGCATTGCTAAGGCAGGTATGTGAGCCACCAGGCTTTCACGAGTTGCAAGAGACCCTTAACTTGGGAGATGATAAAAGGAGTATCACAACATCAACAGGCAGGAAGATGCTTCGTTATTAAACCTAAGTGGATAGAAGTGTTTCAGGGATGATAAAGTACCTTCGGGCCATGTCTTGCGTTATTATGGAATCGGTCTTGATCAGCGGTGTCGACTGTGAAGGGTTGTAGTTCGGAGCCCTCAACAAGAAAGTACAATCTGTAGAGGAATCAACAATACATTTGAAGAAGTTTGAACGTGATGCTTACGAGTACGCTTGCCATTATTGCCAAAGGTAGCTAGCCCATCAGGCCAGTCCCGTTTACTGGTACGAGTATAAGACAGCCAGCGGCGTATAAGCTAACTACTAGTCAAGCTCAGGTTATGAGTGTTGCAGCTGTAAGAAACACAGCTGAGGGTCACCTCCACTACTCAAAGAATCAAGACAAGGTTTGAAGAACTTCTACTATAGAGATGGCACAGGGCCCTCAAATAGGTATTTGTGGCTTCCCAGTAAATGAATGAGCTTACGGAAGGAGTGGATGAAATACTATGGAAAAGTGCACATTGAGTTGAACAAGAGGCCCTCCTGCAGCTTATGGTAAATTGCTGCGTACACTAACTGTCAAGAAGATGGTTGTAAGTGTTGGGAACTAGCTGTTAATTTGTGCTTAGGGTACACGGCGTTGGCCGTCTTATAGACGGGATCCTGAGGCCGACTATTGACCCTACAGGATCTGTTCAGTATGGATTAACTGTAGATGCTAAAAACGACGGAGGGAAAAGAATGGAAAGGTAGCAACGACAGCCCGAAATTACTGTAAGAACTGCGGTAGAACGAGTTTCAATGAGGATAAGAAAGTCGAATAGAACCAAGAGAGGAGGAAAGCGATTGGCTGTTCAAGTAAGTCCTCCATGATCCTCCAATAATGGAGCGCATCAAGCCTGGCGTAAGTACGCCTATCCAGCCAGCGAGCACTTGAGATCTCCAGTCGATTCTCCCAATACGAGTCGAGTCCCCAAAGCTTCCCCGTTGACTTTGTTTGTAAGAAGTTTGACTTGTGCGGATATCAATACTCCCAGATGAGCGACGAAGCGGGCGGGGCGGGGGATTTACCGCGTGTCTCGCTACCCACAACTTCAAATAAGATTCAGATCTCTTTCCTATCTCCGACACAATCGCGCATCAAAAACAACCACGAATCGTCCTCCAGATCTTTACGCGTAAGCTGGAGATGCGCGAATGCCGAAATTGAAAGTGGGCCAATCATGCTGCCTTCCAACACGTGCTGATCTGGCTGATCCACAGGAGCACATGGTGCAGGGATGACGAAGCTTTGCGACTTATGCGCCGACCATTCTACTGGGTCAAGAGTGCCACGGCCCCGTCTCTGGAATCCTGGCTCAGTTGTAGAAACCAACTCTAGAGGTAGTAGCGGTCTTGGCCCCCTTTCCACCTTGGGACTCGAGGTTCGAAAGGCGTCATGTTTGCTGAGTGGCTGTTTGTCGGGAGTACCTGATCGGCACTGCCCCGATCTTTGGAGTCACACCAATCTCCCACCCGTACTCGTTCCCGAACTCGATCTGCAAAGCTGGGGTTTTGCTTGATAACCACGGCTGGAAACCGGCACCTGGATTCTGAGCGTGACGACGGTTCTGCTCTGATCAGTAACCGCTGTGCCTGAGCAAACCACATTTTAGATGGCCTCGAGTATCATAGCTGCGTAAGTGACGGTTTGTGTTGGAGAGTAGCAATTACCGTCCGGCCTCGCGAGAACCCATTGCGCACGCTCTCAGTACGGATAGCGGAGTTTGATAACCGTCGAAGGAGGACTGCTCAGACTCGAGAGCGTCTGTAACGCTTGGTGACTCGGCTCATGTTTGAAGAACCCGCGGCGCTGTGCCCGTTCGCATACTACGTAGAAGCCGAAGCTGCGAGTTTTCAGGGCGGCGTGCCTGGATGGCGTGGAAGTGGCTCCGCGACTTTCCTCGGCCATGACGGAGTTGGTAGTCATTCAGCTCGCGCCGGTGAACAATGCCCTTCCCCCACCCAGCCTGCATTTCGGGCGCATATTGGAAGCCATATCTGTTATCAATTGGCAGTGCTCTGCTCCGTACTCGTCCAAGAGAGTCGACGGTGCAGAAGTCACGGACCGCCTGCGCCCTTGACTACCTTAGTGGCCACGGCGTCCTCGCTTCGAGAGGCGGCCTACGGTGGACGGCAGACGCTCCGCCCGCGTTCCTAAACCAGCCACTTCGAGAATTGATTGCTGGCAACGCACTCGAGCTTGCACGTCCCAGATCCACAGACACGCGGGCACTTCAACGACCTCCGTGCAACAGCGGGCGAGGTAGCGCTTCGTGTGGTTGACAGAGGAGCTTTTCATACCACACACGCCTCAGAGCACGTGCGACTGGCTGACTCCGCCTTGCTGGGGTAAAGCCGACCACATCATCTTGCCTTCGCTTTCAACACGTCGCATGGTCCGCCTCACTTCAAATCGCCCATACACTGGACACCAACCCACCAGCGTACGGCGCTCACGTTACCGAGTCCCAAACCGATGAATCCAATTATTTACCAGCGTTGAGTACTCATCACATTTTGTTGTCCGGAGGGCATGTGAGAGACATGGCCCACTCTCCACCGATTTCGCCGTCGGCCCTACCGCAACGGCCGGTGAGCGCATTGTTGCGAGCGCCACAGAGCTCGAGTCGCATGAGCGTGTCCTGTAAACAAGGAGGGGGAAGCAGAGCGTCTGATGACGATGGCAAAACTTCAGTCAAAGTTGGTATGTGGATTACTCTTTATCGATAAACATATGTAAGGAGACGCCTGACGATCATGTCTTCTTCCAACAGCGATTCGTGTGCGACCGCCTCTGAGGTCGACGGATCCAGGCTTTGAGTTGATCCCACAACGCTTCCAACGGTCTATGGCTCATGTGACATCTCCGACAAGTCTGGCGATAGATTCCAAGGAAGGTCGGAAGCTCTTCATATTCGACCGGGTGTTTGGCGAAGATGTGCAACAAGAGGGTATCTGGGAGTACTTAGAGGAGAGCGTTGCTGCATTCATGCAGGGCTACAATGTTTCTGTGCTAGCTTATGGTCAATCTGGTTCCGGAAAGTCGTACACCATGGGTACCTTAGGGCCAACGGAGCAGAGTGATTCAAGACTCATGGGTAAGTGGTTTTCAGAACGATCTACAATCACGGGGTTGCTCTGAGTCTTTGGTGTTCATATTCGGCTGATACGAGACTATGTTAGGGGTCATTCCTCGTGCGGCCGCGATGCTGTTCAAAGACCTTGCAGGGCCTCCACCGTTGAATCGTAATGGGTCTTCTGGCCTGAGAACACCTACCCGATACTCTACAAACGCGGTTCAGACACTTCAAAGCTTGTCAAAGAATGGGGGAGATAAGAGTTGGCATATGAAAGCCACCTATGTTGAAGTAAGGATTCCAATCTGTGTTGGCCAACGGGAAGCTGACGTGCTATGAAGATATACAACGAGCAGCTGCGTGATCTGCTCGTGCCAGAAAACGTGCCGCAAGGAGAGAGAAGCACCGTGACCATCCGGGAGGATCCTCAAGGACGCATTCTCTTGACAGGGTTACATCAGGTGGAAATCCACTCTGTCGAAGACCTTCTGAATGCCTTGAATTTCGGTTCTTCCATTCGCCAGACGGATGCCACCGCTATGAACGCGAAATCGTCTCGTTCGCACGCAGTGTTCAGTATCAATTTGGTTCAGCGTAAGCTGAAGGATCCACAGACGCCGATCCAGGACAAGCGTCATTCTGTACCACTCGAGGCTATGACAGGTCACGATAGTTGGATCACACTGGACAGCAAGCTTCATTTTGTTGATTTGGCTGGTAGCGAGAGGCTTAAGAACACCCAGGCATCAGGAGAGCGTGCTAAAGAAGGCATCTCCATCAATGGCGGGCTGGCTAGCTTAGGCAAAGTGATCCAACAGCTTTCTTCACGCCAGGCTAGCTCGCATATCTCATATCGAGATTCCAAGCTTACCCGCCTCCTCCAAGACTCTTTGGGTGGAAATGCTTGGACATATCTCATTGCATGTGTTAGCCCTGCGGAATTCCATCTCAGCGAGACCCTTAACACGGTGCATTATGCTCGACGTGCTCGAGCAATACAAAGCAAGCCACAAATCCAACAAATCTCTGATGAGAGCGACAAACAAGCTATGATCGACCGCCTGCGCGCCGAGGTCTCTTTTCTGCGAGAGCAAATTCGGAATCCTGCACGCGGAGACCGCTCAAGCATGGGACCGCAAGAGAGGGCAGATCGGCAGAACGAGCGCGAGGTTGAGCTACAAAATCATCTTCTTGATCTGCAGGAGAACTACGGTGCCCTGAGTCAGCGGCATTCTAAACTTATCACGGAAATCACTAAAGCTAGAGATAACGAGTCCAGTGATACGCCGACTCTCAACGATGCTATTGGTAACAGTGCTGTCGAGAGACTCAAACGCTCAAATTCCTTCGCTGAAGCTGTCGAACAGGTGGTGCTTGAGTATGAGAAAACGATCCAAAGTCTTGAAACATCACTTTCAAACACCCGGTCTTCGCTTGCCACCACGGAGAGCAGTCTCCTTGAGAGGGAGACAAAATGCGCTTATGTCGAGACTGTCAACCAACAGCTTCAAGCTCGGCTTCAGAAGATGATGGATCATGAGACCAGTACAGAGCACTACCTTCATGATCTAGAGGCCAAACTAGATGGTCATACTTCGGGCGAGGAGAGGACCTCGGCCGTTGTGGTTGAGCTTCGGAAAGAAATCGCTAGAGTTCGTGAAAATGAGGCTAGTTGCGAAGACTACATTTCAACCCTTGAAGAAAGGCTTGCTGAGGCGGACCAAGACATGGAGCTAATGCAGCGCGAAGTTGATCGCCTAGAACACGTTGTCGAACGCCAGCGTAGCCTCGGCAAGCTTGACAACCTCCTACATGAGCTCGATCACGTCCAACAGAACGGTAAACCCCGTGAGGAGGAGCACTTAACTAATGGAATCTCTGGTGCGGCCCGTACTGTCGGCCTAAGGAAAGTCTCAAACGGATCGCTCTTGAAGCAAGCTGCAGAGACTGCCATCCCTGAGTCCGACGATGAAGATGGGGAGCACCCACCGTCGTACAGTCCCGAGCCTGGGCTGGCCGGTCAGGTCGGTGGTGTCGAAGAGAGCATGCCAACCACATATTCGAGAGCCTCGACTGTCCGAACTGCTACGTCCGAGTATCCTTCTGACAGTCCTGCACAATCAAAATTTGTGGCTGACAAATTCGAGAATATTCCTCAGGAACTTTTCGATTTACGAGTGGAGCATGAATCAACTCTGAACGAATATGGTTTGATGTCAGCTAAATACGAAGAGGCCATCCGGACACTTGCAGAGTTTCAAGACGCAATCGATGAAGCCCGGCGTCCCACCGCAACGCGAAATCTTGCCTCGCCAGTTCCCAGCCGGCCTATTTCTTTTTTAGGAGACGCGAGGGTGAACGAGCTCAAAAATGGAGGACACTTGTCATCCTCGCGATCTCTATCATCGGAATTGTTCTCAGCTGGGGATTCACCCAATACCTATGAATCATCTGATACCGAGCCTACTCCCAGAACTCCCGAATCCAAAGGTCTGGCGCCAGGTTTCCGCAGGGAAGAGGTCTTGGCTCAGGAAATTGAGCAGTTGAAGAAATTAACGACAGAGAAGGACGAGGATCTGCATGCATTATCTAGTACATACACCGAATTGCAAGAAATACATTTAGAGACGCTGGATGTTGTTGAAGAACTCAAGGCCGAGGTTTATAAGGCCAAAATGAGCGGCCAAACGTCGCCAACTTCGCCGGTCATCAGGAGGAAGTCCAGCCAGAACGTGATGACGATAGACCGTGCTCATCGCTCGTTCGCTTCTCTTCGCAACATCGCTGCAGAGAATTTTGAGAAGGACCCGGACACCATGCAGAACTTCGAACTTAACCTGAACGCTGCTATGCACGAGCTGCACCAAAGATCGGAGCGTGTGCAGGTTCTCGAGGCTGATCTTGCTAGTGTAAGGAAAGAAATGGAATCAAAGATGGCGATCATTTCTGGTCTGACTCGGGAGAGGTCGAGCCTTTCTGGATCTTCGCTATTGCAGAGCGAGAATCAAATGAGACTGCTGCATGAGGACTATACTGCTCGAGAGCGAGAGCTCTTGGACGAAATAACCGTTCTGAAGACATCCCTTAGCGCCCCTGCTAATCGTCAACCCGAAGTTCAAACTGGATCTACCGACTCAGCGATGCCGGGCGTTTTCCCAGAGACACCAGCTCTAGATACCTCTGGCTCAAAGGAGTTGGGTGCAGCAGACCAACCCGGACATCAACCGCAGCAGCAGAAGGTCTCGGAGCTGCAAGAAGAATTGTCGCAATGGCAGAATCGCCACAATTCAGCGGTAGAATCGTTGCAAGCATCCGAGAAGAAGCTACTAGCTACAATGGCTGAATTGGAAGCATCAATGGAAAACTTAGAGAATATGCGGCGCGAGACTTCTCTGCACGCCGAAGCTGTGGATTCGTTGCAAAAAGAAATCGACAACCATAAAAGCACGATTGGTTCGCACGTGGATACAATTGCCGGGTTTGAACGATCTCTAGCAGCGGCTCACGAACAGATCGCGGAGAACACGCGCTTCAGGGAGGCCACCCAAAGTCAGCTTGACATGCATCGTGACCAGATCTCGCTTCTAGAGAAGAGTGTCGAGGAGCACCAATCGGCGGTAGAGTTCCATAAACATGGTCTTAAGTCTTTGCACGATTCACACGCTCAAGAACTCGACAACGTTCGTACTTCCACCCTTGCACAGGCGGAAGAGCAATCATCGCAGCAGGTTCAACGCATCCAAGCCATGGAATCCGAAATAAATGAGAACAAGGCCAAGATTGACGAGCTGAATAATGCCCTCGTTTTACGAGATAGGGAGCTGCAAGAATTGAACAAATCTAAAGAGGTTCTCGTAAGGGAGAGGGAGCTTCAAGCCGCGCAGATAGACAAGGCAGCACAGGATTTGGCTTCTGCGGAAAAGGCCAAGGAGGCCGCTGTTGTCGAGAAAACGAAGCTGCAGACTGCCTTCCAGGAGCTCACTGAGATCAATCGAGATACGGTTACTGAACTCGAAAAAGTCAATGCGAAGGAGAGGAAGGCCGCACGCCTCGTTGACGAGCTTGAAGAGCAGATCGCTACTACGTATGAACAGCACAAAGCTACATCTAGTAGACTTTCCATTATTCACACCGAGCGGAACCATGCTCTTGAGGAGGCGAACGCAGCTAAGGTCAAGTTGGAGGAAGAGTTGGAGACCTATCGCCTGCGCCTAGAGCAAGCTGAGGTAAGGCTGACTCAAACATTACAGGTTCCTTGCTTACGTTCGGCAGGCTCAATTCCCTGGCGCCTCTGCTAACACCGATGGCCAGTATGGCCGTGAACGCTCTGCTACCCTGTCAACCAACCTCCGCAAAAGTTCTTCTGTCATCTCTCTTCCGTCTTCTCCTCCTCCTGCAATACCTCTTCCTCCACTTCCCAGCCACGCAAACGGAGTCATGAATTCTCACTCTGGTCCTGCCAACAACGGACCTTATGATGCTGGATCCCGTCATGCCAGCAAGGAGCTTGTCGGTGCTCAGCTGGCTGAGGAACAAGAAGCGCGAATCAGAACCATTGAAAAGCACCTCTTCGCAGAAAAGCAGCTTACAGCTACTCTCGAAGAAGCTCTTGTCGACCTTGAAACCCAAGGTAACAAAATCAAGATCGATATGGAAGGATGGAAAAAGAAGGCCTGGGCTTATGAGGATGAGCTCAATGAGCTAAGGAAGGAAAGGAACTCAACGCGTTACTCTGTCCAGGCAGTCGAGGAGGAACGACATGCTAGAAAGGAGGCTGAAGCTGCTCGGGCACATCTGGAGGAGAGGATGAACGCTTTAAATAAGAAAAAGAAGAAGTCCGGCTTCAATTGTTTTTAGGCGAGCATGTCTTGCCTTGGCCAGAGCAGGACTCCTTTCCGCACGTCTCAACGACACTCACTTCCCTTACGCATTTTATGATTCTTTGTTCATTGTTTTGCATTTTATGGTACGGGACTATGTGACATTGTAGGCGGACCGATTCGCCATTTCCCGAGTTTCTTTCTCCTGCATATGGTCCGCCGATATTTTGTTTTCTGCATTGCACTCTGGACGGAAGATACTACCGGCGCACTTCTGGGCATTCTGGCTGGGGGTGGATCACTGTGCTGGAGGATTGCAATCCGATTTTTTCCCATCTGCGGGCATTCACCTTTACCTTGTACATGATTCACGCCATTTTTGGAGTTTTGCTTTGCGCTGCTCTCTTTATCGAAGATACCACCGCCGCGTTGCTAATGGCTTTGCCTTTCTTACGTATACATGGGTTCGGCGGACATGGCTGGTGTTTGGCGCTCTTACGACGGCTGGCGAGCTTTCGCGGGCGAAGGTAGCTAGGCTTCGGGATGGGTTGCAGTGACAGGAATAAGAGCTACTCGAAAGATTGGCTTAAGGTGCTTTGATGCCGTAATTCAAGGTTGAGGATCGTGTTGATGAGGCGCGTGATATTGCCTTGTAGAGCCCCGAACCCTAGAGCCTGAAACAGCAATCCTTCGAGAGAAAAAACCCTAAAGCCGTAGATCCTCTACAAACTGCACAGCGAAAGCTGTGTCCCGGAATCGTCAGAATGCAAAACGTGACCTTGAATGAATCATCGTAATACTTACACTCGAGGGGCTTTCCCAAAGGTCTTTTATGTGTGGAGTAATGAGAGCGGCCACTGGATTTAGCCCCAAACCTGACAAGACACACGGTGTCGGGGTTTCTTAGAATTCTTAGAACTCTTAGAACGCTACCAGCCTCTAGCACCTCTGTAACTCTTAGAACTCTTAGACTTCTTAGAACCCTTAGAACCCTTAGAATTCACGGAGTTCTTTGAATTCATCGAACAGTTCCTCCTCTAGCAGCCCCTGGTATTTCCCAAAACGCATAAGCCGAGAAGCATTTACCCACCTCATCCGCGTTACTGAACCGTACGCATCACAGCAAAACGTACGAAGCACTAGCGCCACTGATTCGTACGGTCATAGACTTCATTTCTCTAGCCGGAGAGCGCCCTTCACATCATCTCGTCCAAAGCCATCTACCTTATACACAACCCAACGCCACCAACCCCAACGACTTTTCACACGCCTCCCCCCCGTGCGCCATCACCAAAACACCTATGTATCCGACCCCGCATCTCCACCATCTCCACCATCTCCACCATCCATCCCCCTCTGCCTCAAAACCCCCAGCTCAACCAACCGCTCCCACACCCCATCCCTCCTCCCCACCCTCCCCCTCTCCACCGCCATCCCATCCAGCACCTCCAACCCCGCACATCCACTAAGAATCAACATTTCGTAAACCCTCCTCCTCAACTTCGTGGCGTCGTCCAAGCGCGCCACGTACTGCTCATCGGCGTCCCTGTCCGCGGGCGGTAAGACGTATTTCGCCGCCACGTCCGCGCCGTCATTGTCGTTATCGTTGTCCTCATCCGCATACCCGCGATTCCGATCTTTAACCACCACCTGCGTCCCCACCTCGCCCTTCCCCGTCTGCGCAGAGGAAGAAGCCGGGGCATGGAACCCAACCGTCAGCGGATTGGCTCTCAGATCCAGCACCTCTAAACCAGGAAACGCCTTGGCCAGCACAGTAGTCGTGCGTCGGAGCCTCGAGATGCGGTTTCCGGCGAGGGACAAGGTTTGCAGCCGTACAATACCCATCAAGGGACGGATGTCCTTGATGGCGTTGAAGTTTAGGTTCAGGACGCGCAGGTTGGAGAGCTTGGTTCCGAAGTTGGGGGGAAGGTCATGCAGGCCCGAGGAGGCGAGTTCGAGGTGCTGGAGATTGAGGAATGAGGGGGTGGGGATGAAGCTGGGGAGGAGGTTGCCGGAGAGGTGGAGGTTGCGGGTCTCGTAGCTGTCGTTGTAGTGGAGTGAGGAGACGGCTTCAGTGTCGATCGGGCTTTGTTCACGCCAAGAGAGGGTTTCGAGATGTTTTAGAGTCCTGAGGCCGTGGATCTGGGAGAGCTGGTTCCCGTCGAGATCAATGGATGTTAGATTGGGGAAGGTCGAAACATCGATTGATGTAAGGGAGTTGTTGGATAGGTTGAGCGACTGGAGACTAAGCAGCTGGTTGGGATGGTCTCCGCCGAAAGTCCCAAGTGCATTCGAACCTGCAGAGTTAGCACTACCTTTCGTAATAGAGAGTAGCGACTTACTCAGATCCAAATACTTCAGGGCGCAAAGATAGTGTAAATTGGATACGCTTTGTAATTTGTTTCCTCGCAAATCAAGCTCGGTGAGACGCCTCCTGAGCTAGAATTAGCATACCCATAGCGATAAGGTTGAATACTCACACTTACAGCTCAGTACCCTCAAGATCCACGGTTGTCACCGAATTCCTTCTTAAGCGCAGAGCAATGAGCCCATCAAGGCCGAGAATACCATCAAGACTCTCGATGTGATTGTCGTCTGCTATTAGCTCCCTCAAGTGCACAAGACTGCTGAATCCCTTTAGGCTTTGTATTTGATTATCGGATACATTGAGATATTGGAGGTTGTGTAAATGACCCCAAGCGGTCATGCTAGATAGACAATTACGTCGTATGTCCAGATGGCGGATGCTGGACGGGGCACCGTTAAGTTGTCCCAGCTCGTTGTTGGACACATCAAGCTCCTCGATTCGGCCACAGAACTCTTCTAGCATGTGCAACGTGAGGAGATTTCTGTTCTTGAGGTCGAGCTTGCGGATGTAGTCCCAATAGGGTTCGTAAGGCTCGACGTCGGTGATCTTCTTCACCAAGTCTTGGATAGCCAGGGAAAACTTGCTTTCGACATCTGTCAACGACAGCAGTCCACGATGTTTGACAATGTAGCTAACGTCGCGATTAAAAGACTCGTCAGTCTGATGAACAGTGAATTCAGGCAAGGGACTAAGATGAAAGCTGACATTCGAGTGTCTGGTTGTGGAGGGAGGGGGCATTGACAGACTCCCAGGCTGGTCACCGAGCGGCATTGGCGTAGATATTGCAACATCAAGACTCGTACCTCGGATGTTGCTCTGGGGCTGAAGGAAAGATAGCTCATCTTGCTCGTCGATGCGAGTTATCGGACGAGCGATGTACGATCGGTGACCTATTGAAATTCGGCGTGCAGCCCCTCGGTATCTAGTTGCACTTTCTTGTGAGGTTCGCCGCGTAGCGCTCTGCAAGTTTCCCTGCTCGACCTCTAAAGTACAATCGGGTAGGTCTGTCAAATTAAACTCGCTGTCGTCTTCCCAGATCTGCGGTTCTCCAGGAGTGGCCGGTTCTCGATTGTGGCTTACCAGTGGAGAAGAGAATGCTACAGTGATCACCCGAGCTTGGCGTTGGCCTTGACCATTTCGAATAGGCGTTGTAGAAACGCGACCCTCAAGAATGCTAATCTCATGCTCCACCTCCTCAGCGTGCATGTTTTCCTCCGCAAGGGGAGCTTCCCGTCGCTCTGCATGTAATGTATCCTTCGGCTTTAACGCTAGCACCTCATCGCCCCAAGAAGTCGCTCGGGTCTCAGTTTTGGGACCGCTAGATGTCAACCGGGAGTACTTGGAAGGCGCAGAGCTTGTCTGAGCGGCGTCAAAGTTCACCGTATCTCTTGGTTCTCGTTGAATACTATGATCCGCTGAGGTGTCTGTTTGCTGTCGAGGTTCGTTAAGTTTGTCGCTTGTGGCTATGCCGTTCGATATGGATCCGATGAGCTTGACCGAAGACATAGCAGTTTGGATTCGCCTCAGCTCTTCAAGCTCATCAACACTCAAGTCAGGGATCTCGCCAAGAGGGTCTTCTTCTGTCTCTTCGCTGGCAGTATTGCTCGGGCTATTTGAGTTTGGCTTATTGGATGACTTTCGTTTAACCCACACCTGCCTGCTGCGATCGAAAGTCATTCCTGCAATTTGACCGGATATCAGGTGAGATACTTTGTCGGGCGCAATAACCGCCCTGTTGCCAGAACCGTTGGAGGAACCGGTAGGGATTGACCGTCCCGTCGAAGCACCGGAAGAAGGTTGTGAGTTGTGAGAGTAGCTCTTCGGGTCCGTCCCAAAAGCCGATGGCTCTGGCACGGAGGACGTGGAATGCTTGCGTTTGTGCGTCTGGTCGACGTCGCCTATAATACGAATATTTGGCGGGTCGCTTTCAATTTCGGAATGCGTATCCTCATCTTTTTCTGCACGCCGATCTATCTGTAAAGACCTGAGCGAAGACGAAAGTGTCAGACCCAGATCATCCTTTTCTTTAAACTTCCGCAAATGACTCAGTACTCTAGGATCAAGCTCTTTTGCGGCCTTAGCCATACGCAAACTACCGCCCTCTCGACTTGGAGGTCTAGAGAATTCCTCTTTGGTGGAGTCTTCAATGCTTGACTCCTCGATACTGCCAAGGATTTCAGCTTCGGAATCGTCTGCACTTGTACGGCCACTTTGCGGACGACCTTGAGAGCGGATGTGCTGCATGATTTGCTGTGCCTCGTTGAAAAAGTCTTGTGTGGTCACAGAAGTCTTCCTGTTGCCATATGTCATCCCACTAGCAATATCCAACGCGAATGTGGCCAGTTGCTCTGCAAGGACTTCCGTACGCGCATCTTTTGGTAGTGGCGGTACATCAGCTCGTTTGCGGTTCCCAACAGGCTCACCAACTTCCACCGATGTGTCATTCGACCGCACTGCTTTTCCTCCGATGGCCTTCCGGGCTCGAGAGCGTACCTGGCTCGGGGTCGGGGTTCTTGGGCGCAGAATCTGGCGCATTGCAATTAGCTTAGGGTCCATGGCCTGATCATCGTCATCATAGCGAGCATCCTTCCGCTTCCGCCCCGCTATAGACTGCTTAGATTGCGCTCCGCCCTCAACACGATGTTTGAGAAGATCTGATACGTCAGGATCCCGTTCAGACCTTTGGAGAGTTCGTCTTCGTTTCGGTTTGGGATCTTTAGCAGGAGAATTAGGTAGGCGCTTGCCTTCGGAGTTCCTTATGGCTTCGCGTTCATATGTGAACTTGAAGTGTGCGTGGCTTCCTCGCTGGAGTTCTGGAAGCGGGGGTCGATTTTCATCCCCTTCGTCATCCAGATGGTGTACCAGTGATCGGGACGGGACCGTCTGTTGGAACTGATATTGATCCAGATGCCCCTCTCCAAAACTACTTGGCCTTCTCGATTCTTGTGTTACAGGTCCGGACGGACCTCTAGCTTTGATGTCTTGACACCCATTGGGGCTGTCGTCCCCGTTTGCAGTACGGTCGTCCCGAACCTTGACGCCTTCACTGTCGTCTGTCTGGTCACTATAATTGAAACTAGACTCGAATTGACTCATTCGCCGTGCGAGCCGATCGTTAGTGAACGTATCGTACTGGCCAAATAGTTTAAGAGGGCTTCCCGATGACCTTGGTCGTTGCGGACTGGCTGGATTATTCACGGAGCTGTTGCTAGGAGTTATTGGTGGTGTTGTAAGTAAGTTTACTGCGCTACGTTCGACGTGACCGTGGCGCTCCAGAGCACCAAGACTTGAACCAGGGAGGGATGATGGGCTCAGCTTTCGTCGCCGAAACGATCCGTCGTTCGAGTAACCTCCTCGGCGAAGGTTTACAAAACCGCCTTTGGATGCGAATAGTTCTGTTCCCATGGATAGATCATCTGGCAATGACTGGCTAGTCAAATCATCGACCGCAATCTCCTCGAAGCGATAGTCGTCCTGAGGTCTACTCGGTTGGTATTGAACCCCATCATCACTCAAGGGTGATGAGGGGCGATCCTGTCGCAGAACACTCACACTCATTGAACTCATACGCAGCGGTTGCGCCGAACGATCTGGTACTGCGTACTGAAGTCGTCCATCGGCGGTGCTCTGTCTCGAGAGAGTAACTGGACTAATCTTTTCATTGCGCAGCTCCTCTAGGCCACTGAAAGTTCTCTTATTTGAATTTGTCGCAGACGGAGTACGCCTGGGAGACTCGTCCAACCCAAAGTCCACCCTATAAGCCGTGAGCGGTGGTCTTTCCTCTGCATCTTCATCTCCCTTGTGTACCGTGTACTGTGTTGACGGTTGTTGTCGCTTAACTGCGGTCTTACTTGATGACGCCAGAGAGCTCGTATTGCCGTTTCCATGATTAGATATTTCGTCCTCCTCCTGGATGTAGCCCGCTGGTCTAATAGGCACTTGTATTAGAGATTGGTGTTGTAACGTACGCTTCCTTTCGTCCTCAGGCACAAATTCCCTTGGTGTATCGGTCTGATGCGTTCTTGCGTGATTTGTAGCTCTTGCTAAACCATCCGAATTAACTAACGGATACGGAGGTGGACTAGAAGGAAAGTAGTCGGTATTCGAGGCCTGATATCTCTTCCCCCTCTTTTGTTCTGGTTTTGCCCGGACCGTGGGTGGTCTGAATATACCTTGTAGGCCTATAGGACTGAAGAGGTCGCGTTGATCTCCATTCGCAACGTCCCCATTCAGCACCCTCCTCCTCCATTCGGGCGTGGCGTGAGGACTGTCCTTGTTTGGCGACGCCCGCGGCGACCTGTACTGCACCGTACCTTGTTGCTGGGAAGGTAATGAGCCCGTAGAGATATGACGCTTGGAGCCCGGCACATGTCTTGATCCCGGAGTTTGTTGCTTGAAATTTGCAGAGTCGCTGTACAACCGCTTCTGTTGCGCATTGATATTCGAAGACGTTCTTTCACCCAAAACCTTGTTGTCCTTTCCGTCCCTTGGTGCAGAGCCTTTCGCCCTCGATATGCTTGAGCTCTGGGCAGCTGGATAAGAGCTTGATCGAGATTGGTAGCGTGGTATACGGCTTTGCGAGCCTTTGCTTGCTGCACTCGAACCCCCTTCAACGATAAAAGTTCGCCGGACGGAAGCTGGGCTTGACGAGCGAGGCTGAGAGACCCACTCCTCCGACAAGCTGTCCAGCCATTGCTCCATTTTCCACCTCTTCTGTAGCTGCTCGTCTGAACGATTGAGTCGCTGTTATCGCATTTCCCATCTGGTAATGAGACCTCTAACTGCTACTCCCCAAAAGATACAAGATGAGCATTAATCCATAAGACATAAGGCGCTAATGAGTGGTGCAGCCGAAGACATAATAGAACGGGTCCTGGAGTCCTACGCGTAGATGTACGATTCGCGCCAAAGGTGACTGGTTGAAGTTGTGAAAGTCTTAATCAGGCTTAGCGTCTTCGGTTAACTGGGCAACGGCCAGCTCAGGAATCAAATGGGCTTGTATCTCAGAGGAGAGCTCTATGGATGTCTTGATGCGCAGCAGTGAGTTTCTACAAAAACGCGGTGGGGTCTGAAGATGGTTTGACTCAGTGTGCCGGATACACAAGACAACCCAGGCGGAGGGCTGCAGGTATCAATCACTGTACAATTTGGGAAAGTACAGTGCAACGCTCGCCATTTTCATCTCCACACAGTTATTAGTTTACTGGCCTTGAGAGGGTTCCCCGGCCTCAGCCAGCTTCCTGAGCAGCGGATCGGTTTTCTGGATTCTTAGAGAAACGGGGGTATCGCTGGCTGGCGTGGTCTACTCACAACAAAGTTTGTTTGCTTACTGTGATCTTCCTGCAATATGCGACAATGGATCTCTGTTCGTGTTTAGATGGATTGTATCCTGTAGGAGAAAGGAGACCGAGCTTTCAATAGTGACATAGAAGCTGTTTAATGGCAAACTTCATCATAGACATCATCGTCGACTCGAGTATCCTCTGCTAAGCAGGCATCCACTTCCCCATGGATGATAGTGACTGAGGATGCAGAGGACCGATACCTTACCAGTTTACGTCAGACAGATCCCTGTCTTTCCGCAAGTCCACGTCCGCAGCGTGTAAAGTGGCACACGAAAAGAGCGTCACGCCAGCAACGCGACAGCCAGCCCTCCCTTCACGGCTTGGCTCCAGGCATGAGCTGCGAAGGATGTGGGCCAAGGAGGTGAATGTAAAGCTTCAACCATAGTCGCCATACCATGCTTCAGCATCTGTACCCGTCTCATGTTTGGCGGTGCTAGGACTGACTGGAACATCGGCCTCATCGCCATCCCGGCCCCAACCTTAATCACACTGTGAACTCTTCGCCGCAATGGTCATAACCTATACCAGACCCAGTCTACCACCCTTGCGATTTGAGTCACTCTCTCCTCCGCCCGCAGAAGCTCTCTGGCCGGACTCCGACGAAGATGCAGGTGCCGATGTACATATAACCAAGAAGCGGCGGATAGAAAGTCTCGGTCAACAATACCTCCAGGGTCGCCCGCTCTTCATCCTTTCAGCTGGCCTACGGGGTCCCTTGCATGACGGATGGATAAACCCATGGGCGAAGCAGAAAAAGACTGGTCGGGTGGGGGGCAGAGGAGAAAGTGTGGAGCCGGTGACAGCGAGGAAGGTCACTGCAGCGCTGAGCAAAAGTGCACCTAATGCGTTACCACATAAGGAAGTTCTAGCTACGGCTAGTACGCATACCTTGGTAAGAGATCAGGAGAAGGACCATGTAGCTGCTACGGATCACGGTACGCTGGCACATAAGGATCAGGATGTGGCAAAGGAAACAGTGCATGTAGTGCAAGCGGACAAGCATGCGAGCTGCACAGGGTTCAGAGAGGACGAGATGTTGAAAACTTTACCACGAGGGGCTGATTTAGCTGAGGCTCTGGCAAAGCATCCAGGAGATTACCCGCGTCCCAAAGAGACTACTTGGTTGAAGTCGAACACCACGATCCTGCGAGGCGGCAGCCGTGTGAACTCCAAATCCCCAACTCCTACTCCAATATCTCGTCCTTCCAATGACAGCTGCCTTGAGCGCCGAGGGCCGTCCCGACGTAGCATCGACACTTCACCTGCAGAGAGCAAGACGAAGGCCAGACAGCCAGCGCCGCCGGCTTCCCCGTCTTTTTCGGGATTTACGCCCATAAATGTACGCAGGCCAATAGGAAATGACAAGGAGTCTGCGCTAAACACTACGCCTGAGACGTCAACTCGGCTTGTTAAAGGTGGCCAACGCAAGAAGGAGGCATCGATTGATCAACCGCCAGCCGTCACCGAGAAGACCCTGCTCCAGGCAGACATGGAGACCCGAGAAGGGTTCCTCAGCGCCAAACGACTGTCGCAGGAGGCTATCAGACACGCAGAAATTCAAGACGGTTACCTTGCTGTCAAGAAACTGTCCCAGGAGGCAGCGAGACGGGCGCTCGACGCTTCTCCAACGCCGGATACCGGACTTTCTGCAGAAAGGAGGAAACTCCCCGGCGACCCCCCCGGCGCGGAGATTCCACATGCAGGCACACCAGCGAACAGCGAAAGGGAGGATATCAAGCATTCCGGTCACCAAACACCTTCAGCGGACAGTCGAACACGTTCCAACATATTAACCAATGTTCAGCAACAAACAAGTCCCAAATTGGTTCAAGGTCTGCCGCATGCTCTATCAGCCTCGATGAGCCCAGCCGGTTTCTTATATCGCCGGACTACCGGTGGCTCAAGCTCGTCATCACTAGACGCTTCCCCATACCCCCAAGCGCTTGAGGCCGCAAAAGCCCAAGCTGTCAAAAGATTAAGCTTCACAGCTTCAGGAAATGTCAAATTCGGATCTCCGTCGCCGCCAAACGCTCAAAGATCACCTGCAAAGCCTACAGAACATGCGTCTCCACTCAGGCAAAACGCCCGAGAGCAGCTCTCTCCTGGAAAGAAAAAGACTACACGGAAAAGTTCCAGTTCTTCGGCTACCGACATGCTACCACCAAAAGATATTTCCAACACATCGAGTGTCCTGGCGGATGGCCAAGGTCTTTCACGCCAGGCTGGCATCATTGAACCTGTTCAATCAGCACCTTCAACAAACTTGTTGGAAACAGACATACAGTCTGTGAAGTTTACAAGCACCGAGGAAGGTGACTCTGACACACATTTCTCAACACAGGCCGCGGTGATCAAAGCGCAGCGTTCTTTCCAAACAGAGCTAGTGTCGCCACTCAAAGAACCTTCTATGCGTTCTGCAACCGTGCAACAGATGCAGGTTCACGGGCCTATCGGCCCGGGCTCAAATGCTGACAATAACAACGCAGCTATCACTCCATTCCGTACCTTTCACGAAGTTCATGCGGAAGCCCCTGAAAGACTGTGCCCCCCTGCTCTGGATGAAGTGCCCTTGAGCACCCAAGCCATGATTGATGCTGCAACGCCGTTTACACGAAGCACTATCAAGAAACCAGGACCAAAGAAAAAAGCCAGCTTCGTACCGCCACCAACGGAAAGTAAAGGTCTAGGGAACGAGGATGATATTGATGGAGGCTTCGGAAAGTTGGGCTTGGACATGGAGACTAGCCCAGACATTTCGGATAATGAGGGAAAATCTCCATCGAATGTACCGTCTGCCTTGAGATCGCTCTCAAAGCAGTCTTCATTGATGCATCTACAACTCTCGCCGGCTTTCTCGATAGCTCCCAATGGCACTCTGACGGAAATATACCAACAAGACGGACAACGGCCTGCAACGGAATGGGATCTGAACGCGGTCATTGATGATGCAGGAAGCTTTCTGGGGAGTTGGGATGTTGACGATGAGTTGAAAAGAGGTAAGGTCTCTTCGTACGGGAAGGCAATCTCAGAAGGGAGCAGCAAAAGGTAGCCTTGTCCCCATAGATCCGAAAAGGGAAGGGACCATGAGCGATATAGTTGTACAATCAAGACACGCTCTGTCTTTATACATTAATGAGTAGGCTCATTACCCGTAACCTCTAGTAGTATTGTGACTTTTGCTTCACCATCCCAACCTGGACCTTCTGATCCTCTCCGCTACTGTTGTTTTGCTACAGCTCAAACACAGTGGGATATGGATCTTAAAGAATGGGGATACTTTCTCACCGATCTCTTTCCACGGAGTAGTGCTCACTCTGCGATTCCGTGCGCCTCATCTACCCACCGCATGTATGCACAAACGGTGACCTGCTGGTGGCCGGAAGTCGTCAAGGTGCTTCACCATGCAAGGATTCCCTACCTATATAGCCGTTGGGCATTGGACACGGTTCCTTACCTGAGCAAAATAGTTGATCAGATAGCATCTTGCGATATGCAGAGCACGAAGCACGTTCCTCATCGATTGGTGTTGAGCACTCCAAGCATTTGATGTCGTTTCATGGGTCTGATACGACGCATTTGAAATCCGAGCTGCCTTGATTTCTTTCGAGATAATATGAACTGAGCTTCTGCTTCGTGTAACATGATAGATCGAAAAGAACTTGAAGAAAGATGCTAAGAATGCTGACTGCGGAACGGCGTTGGGCAGATGGGCATCGCTTGTGAAAATACGTCATAGTGCGATACAAATTAACAACTGTCGCCAGCTGCAAGGAGAAGTCCCCATCAATACCGCACCCCGTTCTGATTAACTCTGTCAAATCGACCCGTAGCAAGGCGTCCCAATAAACCTGGTACCAAGATCGACTGGAGCGTTTTCTCCCGGCCCAGGAACAGGCGGTCAAGCCGTCACTCCTGCGCTTATCGATCGTCGCCGGCATTTGCCCAAACTTTGAACCGCATCTCAACAGCTCAGCGAATTGATCGATCACGCTGCTCGAGCGTTTCACCAATGTCCACCTCATGTCAAACCCCTTTTCCGCTTCAGAAAATACCGCATCTGCCCTACCGGTAAGGACTGAAGTGTTATCTTCAGAGGGTGAAAATGTACCCCCAACATCCCAGGCGGGGCCCTGGGCGATAACGTCCACGGGGATCCCACCGGCTGCAAGAACGAGAACATTACCGCTATTTTCTGGAAGAAGTGCCACTTATAACGAAGAACAGCCCCAGCTCACTGAGCGAGACAGCATCTTCGCAACGCATTACCTGAATTCAGATAGTACAGCAACAACACCCCGCCTGCGTCCAACCCAGGAAGGACCCCACTCTTCTGCTCCTGTCTCACAAGATGACGCTGCCTTGCTGGCCTTGCCAAAAGCCCAGTTTCCGCAGAGTTCTAATTCTACGACGTACCCACACAACGCACGATCCTCGCCTCCGATAGCAGTCGCCAGAAATCCCGAGAAGAACACATTCCTACGGCTTGGCGCTATCCACAGAAGCCAATCGACAGAGGGCGCACCCCGAAAACCAAATAATAAACAACAATGTGATCCGGATGGAGATACGGAAAAGATAATCACGGAAGGAAGTCGTACTAGAGATCCGTCACACAGGAACAGGTTGGAAGAGACACCACACGTGTCGACGAGCACTTCGGGATTACCGAATTATATGCGAATGTCTACTTATCATGACAAAGCTACGTCAGAGACGAATGGAGCAGAAGGAAACGTAGTAGATGGGCTTGAGGGCGCCAACGAGGCGAAACTTCCAACCGAGAAGAACCGAAGCCTCAGCCGGAGCCGTCACGCTCATGTGGACAAGAGCATTGAGGCTACGCTCGCAAATGCCGAGCCAACTATCAACGCACGAAGCCGCAAGGCGAGCCACTATTTGGGACTCTTCAAGGAGAACACTGCATCACAAGAAACAAGTCAGGGGCAGGATAGGATTAGGACTCGCTCCACAACAAGAGGAAGCGGAGGTTCTGCGAACGAACCTGATGGCGCTGAATCACAGTGGTATCCCCGGTTAGCTCAACGTCATGACAACTTGACTAAGTTTGTCAGAGATTCTGAAGCCTCGTCTGCCGCGGGCCTAAATGATAAGCATCCAGAAGTTACCAGCCAAGATGGCGCTCGTATGTCGAGAAACCCCACAGAAGACGGTATAAGATCAATACCGCCTCAAAATGGGTCGTCGCGACCCAGCTCAGCAAGACCATCATCAAATAAGTCAAATAATCCTTATAGTGGCAACGAAACCGTTGTATTTTCTCCAGCCAGTGGTACCAATGTCGGCTATGGGTCTGAGAAAGCCGAGAAGGGCGGATTACCACTGAGGCTTTTGGAAGAGATACGCAACCATCACAATCTCGCACCTCCATTTCATGATAAATTCAGGTCTTCGCACGCCACATCTCAATCAGTAGTCGATTCAGTGGTTGACAACGAAGCAGCAACCCCAACGCCCCAAAGGCACCAATCCGGGAGTGCGCCAGACAAGTTCAGCAAGACCGAGGCGGCAATTCACGAGGAATACGAGGATGAATCCGACAAAGAGCAGATATCCTCTGCACTGTATTATCCTCATCAGGCACCCAACGTAGATTCAACTAACCGAACAGTCGCTGACGATACGGATGAGCAGGGGAGTCCAGACCAAGGGGATACAATACTTAAGGCAGACACGCAGCCGTCGAGGGGTGGTCTTGATGAGAATGATTTGGCTCCCTCTGGGGAAATTGATATTGCTCTGCAGTCGCGAGACGACAATCGGTATTTGCATGGCGATTTACAGAGACCTCGTGCCCCGTCTAGCGAGCTTCAGCCCAAGTTTTACGAAAGCGGAGCATCGTCAGCGTCTGAGTCCGACTACGAGTCGTGGGATGAGGCGGCGCATCCTGGCCGAGGCGATGAGTCCAGCCTTACAGATGATGGTGAAATGACACCGACAGCTACCCCAACTCCGTACACGCCCTTCTTACAGGATAAACTGCGAAGAGCTCGCCGTGCGCCAGCTGTTCCTCTTGGAGCTGTTGAGCTGAAGCCCTATAATCACCAAGTAGGAGGGCACACTACCGTTTTTCGATTCTCCAAACGAGCTGTCTGTAAACAGCTCAGTAATCGGGAGAACGAATTTTACGAGGTCATAGAGCGCAGACATCCTGAGATGCTCAAATTTTTACCTAGGTATGCATGACCTGTGTTGCCCTCCCTGTCAAGACTTTGTAGCTGAGTATCAGCAAAGATGTGCACATCCATCTCGGATAATCCACCCAGACCTTTTACAATTTGCTAACGAAGTGCTTTTCGTTGGAACACAGGTACATTGGGGTTCTGAACGTTACATATCGTAAGCAACCGAAGCGCAAGAAAGAGAAAAAGGATCATTCTGGAGCAGAAGCGGGTGATGAACCCCTCTCGCCTTCTAGTCATGATGGTCAAACAACGAAGGGAGTGAACCCAGAAGGTCGCTCTGAACAACCTGTTCAACTAGCAGAGCAGGCCTCTTCTAGTGAACATCCTCGCACAGTGAGCCATTCACAACAAACCCAAGCTATACCGCAAGTGGTTTTCGCGAACAATAGACATATCATACCGGACAATCTCTTCCGAATATCGCCACGTAACGACAAGTCCAGGAGCTTAGTTTCTCATGACCATGGAGAACCCGCGTATCGAGACCAGGCTCGAGACTCTACACTTGCGGACCAAGCTACGGATACTGTCAACGGGTTACACCGCAACTCTTCGGGTACACGGCCCCCGTTCCACAAGCAGCATCCGAGCTGGGGCGCGACAACTGTGAATACCAAGTTGAAAGACCAGGTGCTTAGAGAGGTTTTTGCACCGCCGCCTATCTATCACCATCACCGTCACGGCCGTAGTCATAATACACTTCCGAGGATCAAAGATGTCAACGACCAGAGAGCAAGTGTAGTTAATCAAGAAACTTTCAGTTCCCGCCGAAGTAACGACGATCTAAGCAAAAATGACAAGATAAGCACAAGCGCGGAGTCCACGCGGAAGCAAATACTCAAGACCGAGGCAGCGCGTCAACAATCGTCCTCGACCTGGCAAAGTGGCTTCGCAACGACTCTGGATTCACCTCCCGCGTTCTCGGCGAAGCTAGAAAAATCTCAGTCGATTGATACCGACAATGGCAGCATTGCAGTGCCCAGTGAGCGCCGCGTCAGGCGACGTCACTCGGGTAGCGGCCTGCGTAGAAGGCAGTATAACGTGGATAGTAACAAACGGAGTGACCTCGCATATTACGAAGATGAGGATTACAGTGGCGACAAGGAGGATGGCATTTTCGCAATGGACATGGAGACAGCACTGCCTACATCTTCTTTATCGGCCCGTGTCAAGGAACCCAAGCCTGGCTCTAGCATACATCGTTCTGACTCTACATCAGTCAACGCTCAGAACGTCCTAGGCTCCGATCGAGATGACCAACTGAATGCCACTTCTTGTCCTGCTCCGCAAGCTGAGTCCAAGGAATCAAGTAACACCCGCACAGGCGCGCCAAGAAACCCTCAGCAGGCACAAACCACGCCATCAGATGAACGTGTTCAGCATTTCCTCCTGTTAGAAGATCTAACAGCAGGCATGGTCAGACCTTGCGTGCTAGACCTTAAGATGGGAACACGCCAGTATGGGCTGGAAGCCGACGACAAGAAAAAGAAGTCACAACGTCGCAAATGTCAAACAACGACTTCTCAAAAGCTAGGGGTCAGACTGTGCGGTATGCAAGTATGGAACGTCAGGACACAGACCTACCTCTTCGAAGACAAATACGTGGGTCGCGATATCAAGGCCGGCCGAGAATTCCAGGACGCCCTTACCAAATTTCTGTACGACGGTGTCTCATACGCCAGTGTTTCCAGACGTATCCCCATCATCCTGGAAAAGATTACTAAACTTGAACGAATGATAAGGGACCTTCCCGGCTACAGATTTTATGCGAGTAGCCTGCTTATGCTGTACGATGGCGGCACTGCTACTAAAGGAGACACTGAACCGGACAAGTCAAACCGACAACTATCTTCAGCAGAGTCCAAGAAGGCGTGGTCCGATGATGCGCGACTGGACTCTAACGTCCATCTCAAGATTGTCGACTTTGCCAACTGTGTCACAGGTGAAGATGAACTTCCAGATACGGTCCGTTGCCCGCCACACAACCCGGGTGATGTCGACAGGGGATATCTTCGCGGTCTAAGGAGTCTGAGAATGTATTTCCAGCGCATCTGGGAGGAGATCAATAACCAGAACTATGTTGAGAGAGGGGAAGGTGAGGGGATGGCTTTAGGACAGAAAGGCGCTGGGGTTGCTGTGAGCGCGCCAGCGTGGAACGAAGGTGTTGACGATGAAGATGTGGGTAATGTAAGCCTCTGAGGCATACGGAGTCGGTCTCTATGAGAAGCTTTAGAGGTTCTCGCGGGTTGCAAAAGCGTCGGTGTTCATGAAGCGATTTTAGCGCGCATCTTTGAAGTTTATACCCTTGGGCCTGAAGGATGGCCTCCAGTCTCTGCTTTCTTCATACGAGTCATCAGATATTGGTACATAGTAGGAGCTTAAAGAGGGTGCTACGAATTGGAAGAGCTTGGGATCGGTCCTTTGCCAATAGCCGATCATCACTCTCTCTCCACTTGCACAAGAGAGGACGTAATGGAAGCTTCTCAACGAGGTGGCAAGAAACAGTCCTTCATGAGTTGCTTGACGGGCACCATTTAAGACTAGATGAATGCATAGCTCTACCGAATGACCTTTATCGCTGTAATTATGCATGTGACGCTTCATGTGGTAGCTCCGTCCCTCGTTGTTTACCGAAACCCCCGTGTACTTCGTCATCATGAGGGCCTGCTTAAAAGCAATGCGGCATCGATGAGCCATCTCATCTCACAAATCCGCCGCAGCACTATCATCAACGGCAACTAGTGATGATCGCAAGGCTATGATAGCCCACGATGCGGTCACGGAGCTCCAGTCGGAGTGCTACGGGCAGGATAGACAAACTCGACTTCGACAGCAACAGGAAGACAGCGCCGAGCAACGACGGCTCGGAGCACTCCGGCCCGCATCTCTTGGACGATGACGAGAGCTTGCTCAGCGATGTGATCGACGGCATTATCGAAAGGGACAGGCAGAGAATGAAACGAGCAGTCACACGGTATCTCAGCTTTGCATGCGCCATCCTGAACTGGTATGCCCCTCCGTTGGTTGTTGGAAGCTTTGCGTATTGGGGAGATGGGATACTGAATGCTGGCCAGTCTTTGCGCTGGCTCGATTACAGCTTACTCCCTCTATGGCCACCTCTTCCTGTCTCGCCTACATTATACCCAGCTCCAGGTCAACATCGTTTCTATAGCCGCCGAGGTCTCCATGTACCTCCCCGTGCCACTATTTGGCTACCTCTGTGACCGATACAGTCCTCGCCCGCTTTCCCTTTTCTCGGGTGTTACGTTCGGTGTTGGATACCTACTTGCTGCATTTGCATATCACCGAGGCCCTCCGTCTGCAGCTGGGGGGAACGGATGGCCGTTCGGGGTTATGGTGCTGGCGTTTGTATTTGTGGGCATGGGAACAAGTTCGATGTATTTGAGCGCCGTCACGACTTGCGCGAAGAATTTTGGCCGGGGAAAGCATAAGGGACTGGCACTTGCGGTGCCCATTGCGGCCTTTGGGCTGAGTGGAATGTGGCAGAGCCAGGTCGGGAGCCGGCTTCTGTACGAACAAAAACCGGACGGGAGTAGAGGCGATGTGGATGTGTTTCGGTTCTTCATCTTCTTGGCAGCAACGTTACTAGTTGTGGGCTTGCTAGGAGCAGTCGTACTGCAGGTTGTGGACGAGGAAGAGCTTATCGATGAAGCCGTAGAAGAGCTGGAGCGCAGCGGATTACTGGAAGATAGCGCCTTCTTCCAACGCTCCATCATCCACGACCACACCAGCTACGGCACCATCGACTCCCACAGCCATCCCTCGAACGAAGACCACGAGCACCACCGTCGTGAGGCCGACGCCAAGCGAGCGCGCGAAGCCGAAGAAATGCGCAAGAAGACCTGGCTCCTGAACGTAGAAACCCGTCGCTTCCTCGCTGACCCAACCATGTGGTTCCTAGCCGGCGGATTCTTCCTCGTGACCGGCCCCGGCGAAGCCTTCATCAACAACCTGGGCACCATAATCGGCACTCTATACCCCCCGCCTTCCGCGGCCCCGCCCTCCAACTCCGCCGCCACGCACGTCTCCATTGTCGCCATCACCTCCACCCTCGCCCGCCTCCTAACCGGCACCCTCTCCGACCTGCTTGCCCCCTCCTCCCCTCCCAACCACCAACACAACCAACGCCCCCGCTCCTCCTCCACCACATCCTCCCTCCGCTCTTTCACCCACGAACCCTCGTTTTCCATCTCCCGCCTAACCTTCCTCCTAACATCCACCCTCCTCCTCTCCCTCGGCCAACTCCTCCTCGCCTCCGGCCTCATCCAATCCCACCCTCAACTTTTCCCTTTCATCAGCGCCCTCATCGGCACCGGCTACGGCGCCGTCTTCTCCCTCACCCCCATCATCGTCAGCGTCGTCTGGGGCGTCGAGAACTTCGGCACCAACTGGGGGATTGTGGCGATGGTGCCCGCGGCGGGCGCGACGGTTTGGGGGGTGGTCTATAGTGCGGTTTATCAGGCGGGGGCGCGGAGGCAGACGAGGCAGATTGGGGGGGCAGGGGAGGTGCTTTGTTGGGGGAAGGGCTGTTATGAGGGGACGTTTTGGGCGATGGCGGCGTGTTCGTGGGTGGCTTGTGGGTTGTGGGGGTGGGCGTGGAGGGGGAGGGGGGGGTGGATGAGGAGGGGGATTGCGGTCTGAGTGAAGGGGGAGAAGGGGAGGGCTTGTTGGTTTGCAGTTGGTAGTATATATAGGTTGGATGGTGGTGTTGAGAGTTGGGTTAGATACTGCATAGCGACTTTGGTCTGGCTTGTTGGATGCGAGGGGTTTGAAGCTGGGTTTGATGGGAAGATTTGTTTATATATACACCTTCTACAAGCTCGGTGCAGATCGTTACTGCAATCGTTGAGCCGGGTGATGCATAACCAGTAAACAACCATCAACATACACGTCCATGGTATGATGACTTTTTAATGCCATCAACTCATCCATCACCACTAAAAGTGTTATTCACTAGGGTCTCAGGCCAATGAAGAACCTGACGATATCAGAGTACTTCCAAGGACTTCTCTACTGACAAAGTATCGCGTATCTGCAGTCGGAGTCGGTCATAATGCGTCTCTCATAGGAAGCGTCGTCTAGTCTAACAATAGCAGCACAGACTTCTAGGGTATCAAACCACCAGCCCAATGCCCCATCCATATCCGAGACACCATCCCAATGCAATCCATCAACCTGGCAGGCAGCTTCACCACTCCCACTCCCTCCCTCAACGACACACTCCCCGCATCTCCAACCTAACCCCCCACCTACTTCTTCCCCCAAACTTTCTTCACAGCCCTCATACCATTTAACGTCCCATTCTTGCCCTCCGCCCTCCCAATCTCCACAACCAAAAACCTCACAAAGTCCTGCAGCGTCCAATAACTACTATGCGCGCTCAGCATATTCAAATACTGAATCTCGAGCGGCCCGCCCCCCGAACTGAGGAAATAGTCAATCTGGCCATTGTCATTGAGCAGATAGAATTTCTTCTCGGCGATCTCCTCGCGCGTGAAGTTGTGCGTTTCCATCTCGATGGTCGAGGGGAGTTTTGTGACGGTCGGCCGCTCGCGGAGAGGTTCGATGAAGGTGGTGCTGGGGTTGGGGGGCGCGGTGGTTACGATGCTGGCTTTGCGGAAGACGGAGCCGATTGTTTGCATCCAGGTGGAGGTGGCGCTGGGGACGGTGGCCGGTTGGAGGTTGGCGGCGTAGTCGACGTCGACGCAGGCGTTGACGCGGTAGGCGATGGGATCGTTGTAGTGGATGATGTTGTAGATATTGTCAACGGCAAGACATCCATAGGTGCCAGCTTCTCCCGCGACACCTGCGCCGAGGTCTTCGCCATCGGTGTTTGGCTTGTCTCTACCTCGGCGTGGTAGTAGGCTTGCCCTGTTCAGTAGCAGAAAGAACCCCGCAGGACTTCCACAAAGGAACAGGCTTTTTGTGTCGAACTCGAAGATGTCGTCGTACATCTTCTTGGGCTTGTACTTGGGATTTAGTTGCCTGGGGACACGGGTAGGCTGCTTGCTCAGGATATCCAGAGCCATCACACTGCCCAGCGAGTGAGCAATCAGATGGACTCTACCAGTGTCTTCGAAGCCTGGGTTGTGACTGCACCACAGGCGGTAGACGCGATTGGCCTCTTTGATGACGGCCTCAATCATCTTCGGCTTGTGATCCGAGAGATAGTATGGAATATCGAGCATGACATCGCTGATAAGGTTTCGTACAGCTGGGATGGTGTCTGCGGTGATGTCGTTGAGGGAGAAATGGTTCGACAGGTCCTCTGACTTGCCAGATGCTTTCGTGGCTGGTTCCGGACCAACACCTTCGAATGTTAACGTAGAGCGCCAGTTGATCTAAGCATCTGTTAGAATTGTGCTGTAAGAACGACAGGCACCACAAACTCACTGGTAGGACCATGATGCCTCCAAGCTCAGACCGGAGACACGGCTTCACAGCTTCAGATTCTAGCTCGATGTTAATCGAGCGACGGAAGGCGTTAATGGCATGGGTAAAATGGAAGCTTTCTATACGCTCAGATAGCTTTTGCCCGATGCTAGAACAGTCAGCTTTGGCGCCATACATGAGTAACCCACACATCGCTTACCCATGAATGACCAAAACCAGGTCAGTGACCCTAGGTCGTTCTTTTTCGGCAGAACAAGCCTCACACGTTCTTGTCAGTCCAGCCAAGTCTGCAGTACCTGATTGATTCGCCGTTGCCCCATCCTGCGCCTTAGATGCCGTGGAACTCTTTCTCGAACGATGTAGTTTATCCCAGGCCTTCTGATCAAACCCGCGTACAACCGGTATTCCGATTGACCTGCCCTTGCGAATGGAAGCCAATGGCCTCCGACCGCGAGCTGCAGATGGTAGAAGGTTTGGCCGAAGTATCTGCGCGTCTCTGGCGTTGGCGTAAATGACACTGGATCTTGGATACAGCCTTGTCACCGCATCTACCGTTGTAATGATAGCACCAGCAGCTTTGTTCTCAGGGGCTGCAGCGCCTTCTGCTGCTTGTTTACGAGCCAACTCATCCGCCTCAGCGGCAGTGTCCTCTACCTCCAAGAGTTTATTGGCTGTAGATGGCCTCTTTTCTTGCTTCGCAGGCTCTACAGGTGGCCAGAGCAAGTGACATACCTTAAGTTCGGCTTCTGCGCCAACATCAACGCAGACGTTCAGCTCGTCAACATAAGTTTGAGTCCAGGGCTTCATGTACTCATAGCCCTCCTCGAGTTGATTCGCCACGTCGGACTCCACAGGGAGCATGGTATCTTTGTAGAACCATGTGCCACGAACGACAGAAGAGACGTCATGAACTGGACTCCAGTATATGGGTTTCATCTGGAACAATTAGCCCATCAAGTGCAATGCGTTCCAATTTCCTGAATATACCTGTAGATCGGGCATCTCAACCAGATGCAACCGCGAAATGCCAACCGGAATGTACGCCTTCGGTATCTCCTTCACTTTCTTCTGGCGAGACAGAAAACCGTGATGCTTAAGATCAGACCTCGAATGATCCCCAGACTCAGATTTGTGCGCTTCTAAACTCTCAGAGCGGAATCTCTGAAAGGCTGGTCGTGTGGAAGAGAGAGCAGTTTGCTCGGCGGCGCTTGTTGAATCTGCACTATCACTTTGGTAGCCATCAGTACCTTGAGCTGGCGATTTTGACAGGCTTGACCGGATTGGTGCTCGAATGAACGGTGTGCCAGTAGTGTCTCTGTCCGACTGACTAGATCCATACACTGTCTGCTCTGCCAGTCGCCTCTTGGTAGCCTTTTTGGCCGCTTTCTCTTCTTCTTTATCTTGTTTTTTTTGTGATCGAATCCTCCGATGAAAGATTCGGTGGTGGCGCCCGCCAGGGGCATCTCCGAACTCGTCACCGGTCCCTAGTTCCTCAGATCCAACCGGCATTTCGTGATCGAATGGGACGTGCTGGGGATCATCACAAAGCATCACGTGAGGGTCTGCTTTAAATCTCAACTCTTTTGAAGGAGCTTCGGGCTCTGCTAGGGGTGTAATAGGAGCGGGTTCGACATGAGATAACCTGGACTTTTCTCCCTCCTTAGGGTTCTCGGCGCCAGCGCTGTCGTCCTTCCTGGCCTTGGATTTTGCTTTGTTCTTTACATCCTTGATGATCTTCGCAAGGTGGTCAACTCCTCTTCCATCCTCCTTCGCAAGACTCGAAACTTGTTCCTCGTCTGCAGGCTTCTTAACTTCCTTGCTGGCGTCGAGCTTCTCACCTTTGCTGCGGAATCCGTGAGTGTGCTCCTTACTGATCTCCTTGTTGAGACTTTGCCATGCCTCCTCCAGTGCGGCATTGTCATGATGGGAGAATGGTAAGGGGGCGACTTTCGACGGAGTGGAATTAGTCGAAGGTGGCGGTAGCGGGGACAGAGGATCGTCGATGGGTAGGGCAGAGCTGTAGAAGAATCGTGCTGTAATCTTGGGCGGTAACTCGGAGACGGTGGAGGCACGGCGAATAAAGGGATTTGATTCCTCGTGGAGGACACAGGTAAGGCCGTAGGTGTGCTCCGGAATAGACATTATGAATGCATCACTATTTCTCGTAAGCCTCTACCATGAGTCGGAACACTGAACATAGTCCAGAAAGCCGTAAACTTACGCCTGCTAGGTATAATCAAAGGGGAAAAATAAGGAGCCCAGTACTGTGACTGGAAGCTGCAGGAGAACAGTAAAGAATGCGGTGAATGGAATGCTTGAAAAGGTCTATAAAACGCTATGCGGAGCAAGCCAAGAGTCGTTAAGGGTGCGATACAGTATAAAAGGCCGGTGAGTGTTATGGGAAGTACTTGACGTGGCATGAAGCCAAGTGGGGAAGCCTCGAAGGCATCAGGGTCGTTGCTGCCAAAAGACAGAAGCGGTAGTGGTCATGGACATGGGGTTGCACAGGGTGCATGTGACATGTGACATGTGGCATACGCACTCGTAATTACTTATTCTTCTGCTCAACTACGCACTTGCGAACCATGATACGTAGAGAGCCACAAGTTTGTGTCTTGACTTTTTGTGTCGTATCAGGAGGGTAAAAGAAGGAGAAGTATATAGAGGGTCTCTGGCGGTATCAGTTATGTTCCTAATCAGCGCCGGTATAAATAGAGCGAGAGACGAAATGTCTTTTCTATCACGTTGCAACTTTGTTGATACAAAAGTAGGGCCTCAGGAGCCCGCGCCTATTCTATTAGAGAAGCCAGCGCTGCTGAACTCGACGCACAGATAATGGAGGTGGTAATATACAGCCTCAAAGACATGATGAGGTCAGATAGGAGAGCAGGGCGAGAAACCTTAAGAGTCGAAACGGAGAGGGGTGTCGTTCGATCCACTATTCATAGCAGACACTCAAAAATTTGCCTTACTCTACTCTGGGTACACCAGACGGGATTCGAATGATGTTGTAGAGAAGGGCATCTGCAGGAGCTCATATGTTGAACCTCCTCTATTGAGCATTATGAAATCCTATCAAAGGAGAGAATTAAGCTAGCTACAGCCTTCCGCAGAGTACCGTGAAAGGTAGAAGTACTACTACAGGCCACTGTCGAAGCGGCCATGAAGAGGAACTCGTAGCCGCATCCACCCCTTTGAGCATCTGCGGGAACCTCCCATGTACCAAAGGTACAGCATGGTGGTGCCGAGCTCATACATGACCAGGAAAGAAAAGTACTAGTAATACACCGCAAGAAGAACTGTTAAGACACAGCAGCTTGACAGGAGGGCATACCTCCTCCGAATCAGCCTTCAAAAAGCGCTGCATCCATCTCCTTATCCTCACTACTCCGCACCTTAACCGGCGGTTCCCACCTCCTCTCGACCCCAAACTTCACCGCCTCCAACTCATCTCTCCTCTTCTGCTCCTCCCGCATGGTCGTCAGAGCCCGCACCTGAATCTCCTGAAAAGCCAAAAACGTCACCAACGGAGCCCCCAGCATCTCGAGGATCTTATAGCAGTCATGCATATGCTTCCTCACCACACTGTCCGGGGTGCAGAAGGTCCGCACGCTCATCTCTTTCGCCATCGACTTCCACGATAGCATCATCGCGTTCAAGCTGACAGGGTTGTCGGCATTGGGCCCGTAGAAGCGGAAGGACTTGAGGTTGTACAGCACGAGGTCGCGTTGCGTCTGTTGGTCGAATTGGAACTCGATGACTTGAGGCCGGTTCTTGGCGCGCCAGAATTTCATGATCTGCACCAGCGAATCGACGGACATACGGCCTTCGCGACGTTGGGTCATGAGGTATTGGTTTGCGGTTGCGCAGATCATAAGCTCGATCTCGGAGTAGAGCTTTGCTTGGGTTGGAGGATCAAGCGAAACGGGGAATTTCGAGGTGGAGAGATATTTGACAGGAGAGGTAGTATGGTAGAAAGGATTTGGGATGAGCTTGGTGAAGTCGTCGGTCTGTTCGGATGTAAGCGTTAACCCAGTGAAACAGACTCTGAGGTCGGGATGCCTTACCAAGTCTTCAACTCGTTGCTTGAGTTTTCCACCCCAGTGTTTAAGCCCGCTCTTAGGCGACGGATCAGTTGGCAGCTCCTTCATGCTTGTGCTTCTACTGAGCCATCCATTGTCGCCGAACATCTTCTTGATGGGAGACCTCGCACGTTTTGCGGAGCTCGGAGTGAGGTCGAGTGCCTGGTTTTCTGGAACGTCGTCTAAGTACTTGATTGGAGAAGGGGTGCGGCTTGTTTGACGTCCACGGGTAGGTGATCGAAGTGGAAAGTCGACGCCCTGGCCCAGTATCGCGTAAGTGTCTTTTTGCTTGGAGCTCACTGGATGAAAACCGGATGTGTCAATGGCACCGGACATGCTACGTAATGCAAGACTGCCCTCAGATTGCGAATGGACCATGCCTTTGAGGTGACGGGATGTCTTGGTGGCTTCGTCCTGCTTCCCGTAAAGATTCGTCCATGTTGTCTGGCGTTGTTCATCCTCGAATGGGTTTCCATTAGCACCATTGACATAACGATCGTTGCTATTGAACGTCAGCTGCAAACGAAAGCGAAATAACGTAAGTATTCGAAGATAAAGTTAGTGTAACATACAATTTTCCCATTGTCTCGCTATTGTTGTCAAGATTGCCTGGATTGTATTTCTCAGGCTCAAGAGTGTTGATTATCGCGTGTTGTGGTTCTGGAGTGGACACAGTCAACAATAAGTCGCGTGTAATGTTGCGAAAATCATGTCTACTGGATGCAACGGAATAGTTGGCGCTAGAGGGTGGTGTGGAAGAAACAGAATTATGACTTGTATCCGAGTGATTGAGTGAATTTGCATCAGTACGAAGAGCCAAAGATGATTTGTTTTCCTTTGGAAGCGGAGGTAAGGCGCGGTTGAGGTTAACGGCGGCTTTCACTCCAGCGGACACCGTTGACAAAGACACTGGCAGTTTGGTTGGTATTTTTCGAATGTTGTGAATGTCTGGTTCGTCCATTGCTCCGTCAAAAGATGCCTGTGAGCGAGTCTGTCAGCTGGAATCCGAATCACAAGGGTAGTCGGCGGGACCCACCGGTCCTTCACCCGATCGTCGTTCCTGCTGGCGATGTGTGAAGACCTTTGACACCTCTTTAACCAATCGTTTGGCTCTGCTATCCTGTTTAGGCTCGGATGACACTGACGTCGTAGGCGACTGGGGATCGTTCTCTGATGGTGGTGGGCATCGCTGGGGCCCACTACGCAGCAGATCTGTCCTGTCCCTCGAATGGTTCGCCACGTTCACTGTATTCTGCCACTCATCAAAACGGTAACGGGGTGCGGGCGCAATTCGCTGCGAGCGGGTTATTGAATCCTCCCTATAGAAAGGAGTTATGGCAAAATCTAAATTTGAGCGAGCAGGAGCTGGGTCATTTTGAACCTGACTAGCTTGCCTCTGAGAGGCATATTGCATGTAGTTTCTCTGACTTGGTCAGCCCCGAATAGTAGTCGGACCGTTCAGAGTATAACCAACCTGGCCCTGACCGCCACCAGCAACGATTCTCCGCAGGTTCTGTGACTTGTCAATACGTAATATATCCCACCGACAGGAGAACATCAAGTTAGAGCATCTACTTACCTGTCTATGCTCTCTCCAAGAGCGCCATATGACGTTCATTGTTTCTCTACCCCAATCCCAGTCCTCGTTGTCGATGGTCATATAAACCACCGCCATGGCTTCATCGTAGTTATCGACTCCAAAATTCCTCATCATACCATTCCTAATAATCTCCATGCCGTTCTCGTAGGTAGAATTTGTGGGAGAGAGCCCCTCGACCGTCTGTATTATGAATCCATGGCATGCTGCCAAGGTGTACGTTATCATAGGAGGCTCCATGTTGGTCGAATTGAATACCAGCTGATAGGTCTTTGGGATCGACTCGTCTAAGCTCTCGTAAACCTCAAGCGTTCCATAATACACATAAATGGAGGGTTTTGGTTTGATGGAAGCGGTGTGGGTTTTAATATCTGCCAGAGGCGCCATAGGGCAGAACGAATGCTGCCCAAATAAGGGCTAGCAAAACTGTTCCGCTACCCTGGATACATGCAACCTTCAGGTACTAGGCCTCGCTCGCACGGTAACGTGAACTCCTTCTTGCTTAACAAACCACCTAATACATTATCAGCACCCTACCAAAAACTTGAATGAGGAAGGCAGCATACCAACAAGTCTCCTTCCACACAGCATCCGGCTGAGTCAGCTCGAGCTCAAAGTACATAAAAAGCGTTGGAATCAGCTGAACGAGACATCAGTAAGAAACAGTGGGAGCAAAGTTTCTGTTTCTCCAGGGCTTACCTTAGACATTTCCATCCAGCTCAGGTCTGCAAACCGACAAGTTAGATTGCGCGACACAACAGGACATGCCCGCGACTTACTTCTTCCCAAGCACATACGCGCCCCAGACCCAAAAGCGAAGAAGAAACGCTCTAGCACAATGGTCAGCCAATGTTCTGCACGCGGTCAAGGAGGGGAGAGCAAGACCCATATCGCCGGTGTCATCTTTAAGCCACCGGTCCGGTCTGAAGGCTTCAACATCTTCCCCGAAGACTTGAGTATCTCGATGAATTACCCACGGGTTGACACCGATTACAGTCTGGATCGATGTCAGTACACTTTGGCTGATACATCGTCTTTACATACACCCTCAGGAATAAACCGGTTGTCGATCTCGACGCCTCCCGCAGGCGTCACTCTGGGAAGACTCATGCCGACGGCTGGGTGACAACGGAGAGCTTCATACAAACAGGCCTGCAAGTACGGCATTCGCTTGGTCTGTTCAAGCGTTATGGGTGTGCTGAGCTTTCCCTCTCTTTTCTTTGTATCTATCTCTTCCAATAGCTTTCGTTTGTATTCAGGATTTTTGAGCAGATAGTAAATAATCGATCTGGTGGATATAGCAGTAGTGTCGCTTCCAGCAAATATGTTACTTGTTGCCATTGATAGTACAGCCATGTCGTTCATCTCGTCTGGTTTCTCTTTTTGCATCTCGACGAGTTTATCCAACATGTCTCGATGGTCACTGCCTCGATCTCTTCTGTTCGCCACTTCTTGCGCTGCAAACTTTCGAAGACTCCCATGGCGAGCGTTGATGCCCAGATGGTTACCCAGGACAGGTATCAAGAAGTCATGGGCCCAGTAAAGCGAAGGAACTTGACCGATCCAGGCGGCTGATTGAAGAGCGCCCTCAATGGCGGCAAACGAACCGTCATCTTGACCCACATCCATAAATCCAAAGCGCTTAGAAAAGGTGACTTCACCAATGACATCTTATATGTATCAGCCGACGCCGCAACACCAAAGCATAGGGCTCCTACTCACCAAAAGCGAAGAGCTGGACCCAGAGACCCATGTTGACGCTCTGGCCCTGCATCTCCTTCATTTTTGTCATGAATACATCAACGGCGTCATCAACGTACTTTTCCAAGTCCTTCAGGGAGTCCATGGAATAAATCCTGCTGACGAGTCTCCGTTGGGTTCCGTGGATCCGCTCGTCCCGCTCAGCGAAGAGATCAAATTTGCGGTGTCCTTGCCACACACTGTACCAATCGCTCTTCTTGAACTTTGTACCCGCGCCTGTAGGATATCAGCGTTATGGCTCGTCCCAGATGTCACACACACATCAGAACTCCCACCATATATCTTCTTTATCGCTGCGCGGTCAGATACACTGACCTCATTCGGCCCGGTTCGGACGAGCTTGCCGTGTCTTTGATGCAGGACGATCATTGTACGGTGCATGTCACCTTGCCATGAATGTTGGACCATCCATAGCCGCGAGAGTTTGGCACTGAAGGGACCTGGGATTCGGCCAAGAGGACCACCAAAAACACGTAGATATGCAAGGAAGAGCAAGCAAGATATCAGAGAACCGAGAAAGTACACGCTTCCGAGCGTGCGGAATCCCTGCTGAAGCCATGAAGAGAAACGGTCTTCACAACGAAAATGCATCCCGCAAGGAATTTTGGCAGAGACAAAGACTACTGATGTACGTTTACAGACGGAGCTGAGGAAGAAGCAGATGAGAATTGAACGCTTCTTTTATGTCGAAAAATGAAGGAGAGACGGATTCATGAGGCGTGTTGACACGAAAAGGGTTGTACCATGGTGGTTGCTCAGTGAGCTGGAGCGCCGGGATCAAGTCCAGTAGTGGGGTTTACTGGTCATTCCTCTAGCCATCACGCCATCAAGCCTTTCATTATTGGTTGCAATCACAGCGGGTGCACGGTGGAGAGGAAGAAGTCCGAGGCGGCTTAAGGGGACGGCTTATCCGGAGGAGCCTGACGTCTGCTGCGCACGTGACTTGGAAGTGATTACCTAGCTACCGAACAAATATCCGGCAAAGCACCAAGTGCAGATCCCCCGCTTTCCCTGCCCCCCTTCGCCCTTCAACGACACGCCGGGCAGGCCCGCCTAAGTGGCAGAGAGGCCGTTCGCAGAAGCCGATTGATTGCTGCTTTTTCGCACCATCTCTATGCGACCTTTCCCATTGGCAGTCCGCTGTTCCGCTGACTTAGACTTGTTTAATGCCCGCATCTAACGTGCCCCCATGTGCCTCGAGTAAGACATGGCCGCTTACTCACCGAGTACACTTCTACAATGCCCGCCTCCAAAGTCCCAGAACAACACCTGGTTGGCTTGCTGCCGGTGCTATCTCACCCTTGACACCCCTTTGGTGCAGTGGATGATGACCGATCCCTCTGCCGCTGCTTGACTCGCATCTGTGGGAGGACAACCGAAAAGACTCCGTTGTAAGATTAGTGGATGTGCGCAAGCCCTTTCTATTAGTCTCAACTCATATCTTGCTTCATCGTTACTTGAAAGGTGCCTCTATGAACCACCAGGTCCTCGCTGCCCATATAGACATACTTGCACAGGCTTCACCAGTCCAACGCCCCACTACTCTGGTCTCTCCTTCCCACTGTCGTCCGCTCTGCGATCCTAGCTCGAGATGACCACCTCTCCGGAGAGTTATGATATTGTCATCATCGGTGCAGGGCCCGTTGGGCTGCTCCTATCCGTGTGTCTTGCACGATGGGGCTACAAGATCAAGCATATTGATAATAGACCTACCCCAACAATTACTGGCCGCGCAGATGGCATCCAACCACGGTCTCTTGACCTTCTTCGCAACATGAATCTCAAGAGACAGATCATGGCACATGAGCCGGCGAAGGTGTATGAAGTGGCTTTCTGGGACCCAGCCTCTGATGGACAGGGCATACATCGGACCGGGACCTGGGCGACTTGCCCCAAGTTCATCGACTCAAGATACCCCTTTACAACTCTACTACACCAAGGACACATAGAGAATGTATTCATCGAGGACTTGAACAAGAACGGGGCTCATGTGCAGAGGCCGTGGACGATCAGAGGCTTTGAGAATAACGGGGCAAGCGAGACATACCCGGTGCAGGTCAATTTAGAACATGTAGAGACGGAAGAGAAGGAAACCGTGCGTTCAAAGTACTTGTTCAGCGGTGAAGGCGCAAGGAGCTTTGTACGAGAGAAATTAGGTATCAAAATACACCACAAGGACCCTATAGCACACGTCTGGGGAGTTATGGATGGGGTAGTGAGGACGGATTTTCCAGACATCAAGGTATAATAGACCATAACAATATACAAAATATACTATGCTCACTCGCATCAGATGAAATGTACAATCCACTCTGAGTATGGATCGATAATGATTATCCCAAGAGAGGACAACATGGTGCGGTTATACATACAGATTGCTTCGTCAACGGACAAGGACTGGAACCCTCGGAAACAAGCAACCACAGAGGAGGTGCAAACCTCAGCGAAGAAAATCCTAGCGCCGTATCATATTGAATGGGATCGCGTAGAGTGGTACTCAGTGTATCCGATTGGCCAAGGAATAGCAGAGAAGTATACGCTTGATCATCGGATCTTCATGGGTGGCGATGCCTGTCATACTCATAGTGTAAGTAAACACGCAATCCCATCTAAGGTAGGCTAACTGACACCATACAGCCCAAAGCCGGCCAAGGCATGAACACCGCCTTCCTCGACGCCGTGAATCTCGCCTGGAAAATCCACCACGTAGAGTCCGGTTTCGCCTCCCGCTCCACCCTCACCACCTACGAATCCGAGCGCAAGCTCATCGCCGAAAACCTCCTCAGCTTCGACGCCAAATACGCCGCCCTCTTCTCTCAACGCAAGCCCTCCGCCGGCGAAGTAGGCCTAGCCTCTCAATCCACCTCCCCCCACCCCAACCAAACCCCCGACGAACCCAACGAATTCGTCGAAACCTTCAAAGCCGGCTGCGAATTCACCTCCGGCTACGGCATCGCCTACAACCCCAACGTCTACAACCACTCCGCCTCGCACCCAGCCACCTCCCCCCTCTTCAACCCCCCCGGCACAACCCTCACCCCCGGACGCATCCTCCGCCCCGCCAACGTCACCCGCGTCGTCGACGCCAACACAATCCACCTCGAACAAGCCATCCCCCTCAACGGCGCCTTCCGCATCTACATCTTCGCCGGCGACCCCGCCCTCACCCGCCCCGCCCTCTCAGACTTCTGCGCGCGCCTGCTCCAAAAAAACTCCTTCCTCACCGCCTTCCTCCGCCCGGACTTGCACTCCGTCTCCTACCACGAACGGCATCTCCCGCACTCCCGCTTCTACACCTTCGCCACCATCTTCGCGGCCCCGCATTCGGATATCGGTATCCCTGCGCTGCTGCCGCCGGTGCTGGCGAGGTATTCGGCGCATGTGTATGCGGACGATTTGGAGGATGCGAGGGTGCCGGGGGCGAGGGCGAGTGCGCATCGGAAGATGGGGTTGGATGAGGAGAGGGGCGGGGTTGTTGTGGTGAGGCCGGATGGGTATGTGGGGTGTGTGGTGGGGTTGGTGGAGGGGGGCGGGACAGTGGATGCCTTGAATGCGTATTTTGGGGCGTTTGCTAGTAGGCCGCTCGGAGGTGGAGAGGGGCTGGAGGCGAGGTTGTGAGGGGAGCGGGTGGAGGGAAGGACGGGGCTTGTGGGTGGGATGGAGGTTTTTCTTGGGGCGTTGGCTTCTTGGTTGGGCGGTTAGTTGGCGTTTGTTTCTTGCTTAGGTGGCTGGCTGTAATGTCGACACTTTAGCAATGACAATCTCGCTGTTTCCTTCTGCTACGTCTTCCAAAGCAAAGTGTGCAATGGCTATGCTCCCTCTACACCGCGCCCAACAAGGACTGCTACATCTATACTATCATCACCGCATCAAATTTACGTCCAAGTCACCGTGCACATGGAGGGTTTTCATCGGAATGGAGGATTTCATTGGAACAAAAACGGCATTCTCTATAAACTCCCGCTCTAGCCCAGGATTACTCAACTGGGGGTATCTCTGGACAAAGACAAAGATCCTACCGACAAAACAGTACCATCCGCTCTCGTAAAAAACCGGGGCTCACCACAGACAGAACGCTCACATCGAGCCGAGAACAAAATCCACAAAACAACAAGACGGTGCTTTGCCAACTCCCACCCCACCCCCTCCGCGACTCAAGCCAGCAAGCCAGCGAGAAGCAGAGAGGAAGTACGGGCGGGATCGACTTACATGAAAGACTCGGGAAAAGAGGGTGTCGAAGTAACGACCCAGCGACCGACAGGTTCGCTCCACCCGGACGAATCCAAGTGGAGGTACCGCGCGACGATCGCTGAGCGCACCAGACAAGAAGCGAGGCGAGGTTTGACAACTAACAAAGGAAATGGGCAGAGAGGGGAAGGGTAGAAGTCGTGGTACACGGCAGACCAGTCGCCCGGTTCACTCGCACAAGGACGGCTCGGAGAGCAGCATCAATGTGGAGGTACCAAACGGCGACGGCTGGGTGCACCAGACGGAGGTGGGAGGGGGAGGGGGAAGAACAAAAAACAAGAGGGAAGATTGGGGGGGGGTGGTGAGCCCGGTAAACAAGACGAGAGAGCGGAAGTCTGACAAGATGAAAAAAGAAAACACAAGACCCGTCCAAACGCCTGTCGTATCCGCTCATGCCATCGTATGTCCAACAAGGACAGGTCATCGCTATCGTCACAAAAAAGAAAAGCGAAATTTGTACAAGAAGAAAAAAAAACACACGACATCACCTCCACGCGGCCTCAAAACCGCGGCTCGAATTCCCCCGTAAACCCCCCGTGCATCAACTCCGCCACCATCCGCTTCCTCTGCAGCGGAATATCCGCGCACCCATACGCCATCGGGTCGACCCCGAGGACCACCATCTTCGCCGTCGTCACCGTAAAAACCCCGCAGTCCTTCGAGTTGTCTTGTCGAGGGCTGGTAGAGTCGATGACTTCCCAGTCGGCCTCGTTCCACGCCCGGCCCATCTCCTGCGCGAGCCACGCCTTCGTGTTGTCGATGTATTTGTCCGGAGGGCCGCCCAAAGAGTCGAAGTACTCTATGGTCCTCAATGTAGGACTGACGACAAGGAGGGTCCAGTGCATTCCCTCGTGTACCGGTATGAGGATCCTCTCCACATTCTCGAGGTTCTTTCCTCCAATCTTCGCCTTGGTGGCCCAGCGTTTGACGCTGTCGGGTCCTTTCTCGCGAATGTTCTTGTAGAAGAATGTGTTGAAGGCGTAGTACTTCGGAGTCTGGCCCTTTTTGAAACCGGTTGTCGCCAATCCGTGGTCGACAACAGCCTGCAGGTACGCTGCAACAATCTCGTCGTTTAGCCATCCGCTGGCGGAATCGCGCCCTGCTTGGGGTAGTAAGGTGCCTAGATCTCTTCTGAAGAGTTTCGTGCCAGTCGACGTAGTAGCCACTTCATGACCGTCGGCAAGAGCCATTGTCTGCGTGATCTTGTCTTCCCACTCAGACGAAAGCGGTTGAATGACCTTTTCGGTGGGTATGCGACGGGTGAGGTTCTTCTTACGCTCCTCCTCTGCTTCCTTGCGTGCTTCTTCTTCCGCTTTCTCCCTCAGAGCCTTCTCCTCAGCTTCCTTCGCGGCTTGCTCTGCTTTGCGCTGTTTCTCGGCTTCTCTTCTCAGCTGCTGGCGTGTCGACGTCCTACGACCGGATACATCGAGAGCCGCAAATTGGTCGTTGAGTCTGACAGGGGTGACAGGACCATCAGATGATTGTCCTTCTTCGGCGGCGCCTTGGCCAGCATGCTGTCGTGCCGGGGTGGTGGGCTGATCAACGAAAACCTCAGATCGGGGCGACGGTTGATCAACACTCTGCTCCCCTGGGTGTTGAGACTGGTTCACCGGTGCAGCAGAAGGCGACTTATTCTCCTTGTTGGACGCTTCGTCATGCTGCTCGGAGCTCGGCAGTATCTCCGCTACGAAAGCTACTTGATCTCCGAGAGATGTTGCGGGAGAAGTCGAGCTAGCCTTGACTGGAGACCCAAGTTCGGTGACGATAAGGTTGGTCGGAGAACGCGGACGTGTGATGACTGTTCCACAGTTTTGAATTGGTCTCAATATATCATGGTGAGCGGTGACAGCCCGTTCCTCAAGCTCGTTAACTTTCAAGTTCTCATTGACATTAGCTGCTGGTTCTTCCAGACTGGCTGAGCTGCCGAATGACTGAATGTCTCGAGGACAGTTGGTGGTATTGTCTACACAGCCGGCTAGATCCGAAGCCTGATGAGCTCTAGGTTCGCTGCTGTTCTCACCTTTTGCGTCTTTTAGTATGACCGGACTGTCGATGGGTTCGTGTTCACGCAGAAAACTGCTAGTGCAACTCGAGATCGTGGTTGGTGTACCAGGAGTTTGGTCGACCGGGAAATCGATGGGTTCACCTTTGATATACTTCTTCACCTTTGAAACCGGCACACCGGTTCGAGGGCTGACAAAGAAACCGACACTCTTCTTCGGTGTTCTCTGGAAGTGACGAGCAATGCCTGGCGATTTCTTTTTGTATGCTGGGGGTGAGGGTGACTTCCTGACGGATCGCACGGCCGCTGGCGAGTATACCTCAGATAGTGATGCGTCCGACACGGTCACTGGTGAGTCTGTGGTCGATGCGGCGAATGAGAAAGTCGTCGGCGAGCACATAATTGGTCGGATGGGAGATGCGGTCACTGCAGAGTCTGTAGTGGGTAGTGCGAACGAAAAGGTCGCTCCCGAGTATGTTAGGGGTTGAAGAGGCGGCATGGCTACGGGGGTAGATGTGGCGGAATCTACTGATGAAACCGTCGCTGGTGAGTAAGTAATGGGTCGGACCGGGGCCATGACCACAGGAGGGTGTGTATTGTATATTTCGGAGAGTGGCGAGTCCAGCAAGTAGTCATGCATGTTGACAGACTTGGTCTTGTCCATGAAGTCGTCATCTTCCATGAAGTCGTCATCGTCCATGAAGTCATCATCGCCGATTGCATACCCCTTCTGGAGCTGAAGATCGGCAATCGATGGAGCAGGAAGGAATCGGGTCCAGTCATTGTTATCAACACTAGCTGCGGCTTCCTTTGCCCTAGCATTGTTTTCAGCGTTTATCCTCGCACTGGTAAAATGGGGTGGAGAACGTCTAGGGCTCCGCTGCGGTGTTGCTGGCGGGGTGGTGGGGCGTCGTGCTACAGGGGCAGGCTCTCGTCGAGATACTGTGAACTGCATGCAACGTCTCTTCGCGGCCTGAGCGGCTTGAACTGCGCAAGTATAAACATCAAGGGCACGGCGTCTGTTGCGTTCAGCGAGGCGTCTAGCTCGGGCTGCTCCATGTCTCAGGGTAGACACAGTAGTCATTGTGAGGTCGACGACATGCTGAGTAGTAGTCATTGTGAGGTTCTTGACTTGCCTGACGTGCTGAGTAGTAGTGTTTGCAAGGTCCTTGACTTGCTGTGTTGCGAAGTTGGATCCAGCAACTATGTTGCGTGCAAACTGGACATGCAGCGGGTCTGATGGAATATCTTCGGGCTGAGCTGCGATAGTGAAAGGTGCTTGTGAGATGGGGGTGTTACTGAACCGCGGCCGGACGCGCTTATTGCGCTCAATGAGAAATGCGGCAACGGAACAGTCTGCTGTGCAGCCGTCGTGGGTGAAAAATAGAGGAGTGGAAGTCGCTTGTGTACGGCCCTGGCCATTGACAGTGCGCATGTGTTCCAAATACTCGCGGAGGTGGGTACAGCCGTGGGAGCGGTCGACGCCGGCACCACCATTGGCATGGTTGTATGGAAGGCCTGCGCTTCGAGCATCTGCTCGGTCTTGACTAGCATAAGTGTATGTGGAGCCTTCAACGGCTTCGGGGCCTCGAGGTGCTTCGATATCTTCAGAATAACTCTCGAATGATCGCTTGTGTGCTGCTGGACTGGTACGGAAAGGTCTAGTAGGCGCAAGATACACGGTTGGAGGCGTGTCTTGTTGCCAATCCATGGAAGAAGGAGAGTCCTCCATGGCTGCGAGGGGTAGAGGTCGGTCTCGATGCAGGTATAAAGTGCGATGAGATGGGTGCAAGTACGGTGAGTATTGACAAGTAGTTGCGATACAATGGGAGTTGAGCAGGATTGCTTTCGCAGTGGGTGCTTGTTGGTCGTCGCAGTTGCTGGTGCTGTTGCGTTGTGTGGAGGAAGAGGAAGCGGAAGAGGAAGAGGAAGAAAGGAAGGGAAGGAAAACAGCATCAGGTGGGGGTGCGCATTGCGTTGTTGTTGTTGTTGTTTGTGTTGTTAGCGCAACAGGCTAAGAGAGAAGTGAAGTGAGGTGAGGTGAGGTGAAGTGAAGGGAAGGTGCCCCAAGGCGCAAGGACGAAGGCGGAAGCGGAAGCGCGACAAAGGCAGCGAGTGCAGTGAAGTCGATGATCAAATCGCGACCCCGTTTCTGCCCCGCTTGACCGCTTCTCGCTTACCCGCGGGATCGACCCCCTTGCAGCAGCGCTGATGAGGCTGATGAGGCTGAACATCCTGACTAGGCTCGCTAGGCTCCTCAGGCCTGCCGACGGCGAGCACGAGTCATGACTGGTGATGCTCTACGGAGGTACAACATTCTTCACAGCAAATCGCCACAACAGCTTGTTCAATGAGGCCACTGCCAATTCTCTACCAGCTGTGTACTTGAGATTATTTTTCTACAATGAATTCCGAACGCCTCGCTTTAATCGAGAGTGCTTCTTTGCAGATTGACCTCTCCCCAGATTTGGTGGAGTTGTGCTCTACCGGCGTGCACTTTTGGTGTAGACGTACCTAATGCTGGCAGAAGCTGAACCTGACCTAGCACAGCTACGCCATCTTGTTCGACTGGCTCGATCATGCGAGGCGGGGAACTTCGCTCCGCTACAAAGCCGTAGATCAAGCGAATCAGATAGCACTCCCTACCACCTCCTCCATTTTCTTCCCCAGCACTTCATCCTCTTGACCCCCCTTGCTGCAGTTACATCGATACTGCATGCGGAATTCGAACGGCGCAAGTCCTTTCAACAACTCCGACGCGTTCGAGCTCGCCTTGACCTTGGCGTACTTCCCCGAAGATGCCGTGCCTTCTGCTATGATTTCATTGTGGATCATGACTGCGGCAATGACTCGGGTTGGGGAGCCGTCAATGGATGGTAGCTCGTTGGCCATAACCCGGTAATTCGTGCAGCCAAAGGTTAGGGTGAGGAGGTTGTTGAGGTACGTCTAGACTTTGTTAACATGCCCCTGCGGCTCGTGTGGGAATCAGGACGGCATACTGTAGGATGGTTGTTGGCAAAGGTATCGTAGATACTCATGTCCTCGAAGAACCATTCAATGTGCACCTTGAAGAACCTTTCGACTTCCAAGTAGTTGAATTCCGAGTCAACAAATACAGCACCGATGTAAGCTTCGACCATGTCAGGTAGACACTGTGAAATTTTTTAGTAGAGAGGTCAGGCATTTCCTAGATCTTAGCATACCTTGGGCGGGTTTTTGACGGCAGTCCAATAGTCGCGAGCGCTATTGGATTCCTGCTCAGCCTCCGCTATCTCAGTCACGTAATCACGTATCTGAAATTCTATGAGAGAGCTGTTGTATCGAAGATGTTTGTGAAACCCAAGTTTAGCACACAAAGCACCCAGAAACCTGTTCGAAACCATGGCCATCTAGGATAGTCAGCGCCTAATGTGACTACCAATCGCCTAGGAGCTCACCTTGTGCTCAGTTAGCCACTGCGGATCCCGCTCGGGATAGCGGTAAAACAAGAAGTTGATACAAGCCATGTCAAGAAGAGAGTCCCCCAAGAACTCAAGTCGTTGATAGCATGGCACCTTCTCCCATGAGAAGGGATATGAAGGATGAACGAATGCAGAGCGGAGTAATCTCGGGTACTTGAAATGGTAGTCATGCTTTTGCTCCACTTTTGCTGCAAGATCGAGCTGTGATGCGGAAGCCTGTGCAAGTTGATATGCTGGCTTCGTGTAGAGTCTGTAGTAATCATCCCATGTAGAGACGTCATGATCCGGAGATGCAACTAGCGCTGTGACTGCTTTAACAGCCATATTCATGTTGGTGGTGCCATCATGGGAAAGCAAGGCTGCGCCGATCACGGCTTCGCAAACATCCGCAATGGTCTTGTCCCCAAGATGATGTTTAAGTACCTCTTTGCCAACCTTCCTGTGGCCCTTGCCCTCGAGGAGTTTGAGTCCTTCTGGATACCACGTACGTCTGCTCATTGTTAGTCTTGTATTTAGTGTAGTGATAAGAGTCTTACCTTGAGAAACTCTGGCTGCGTATGTATTCGTACAGCCTTGTTTTGACCGCAGTGGTGTATAAATTCTTGTTGCAAATCAACAACATCCGCTTTACATGATACTCGAACTCGTCGTTATCCGGATTTTGAGAGAATAGCGAAATGGATGTAGCCATCTTTAAGAAGCAATCCCCAAGAAATTCAAGTCGTTCGTAGTTTTTACCCATGCCACGTTGATAATGAATTTGCTCTTCTCGATGGTCCTCGGTATTGTCGGAGTCTTTGGTAAAGGCCTCAAGCGCCAGATGGGGCTTCACATCAAGATGCAGCATACTGCACGCCTCCAAAACAATGAGATAGGATTCAAGGCGGCTAATGATGGCGGGAAACATATAAGCCATAGCGACTACATCGGTTGGCAACTAGCGGAGGTTAGAGCAAAACTAGCCAGAGTGTATGCATACTTACAGCAGAAATTCTCAGGGGTTCCGGGCAGACGAAAGCGAGAGTCTTCTGCTCCTTCTCCTTCTCATCAATCTGATCCAGCCAGTTACGGCGATGGAGGATTCTGTGGGCTTGAATTACGGGTTGATCATGGCGCCAAGTTGCTCTTGCTCTTGATTTTGCAAACAAACTGACTGAATAGTCCAAGATATTAAGCATGTATTTGCCCGGTGCGCAATTGGGAGGCACAGGATCAAGTGCATGCATGCCTGGCACTACACTCACAGAGAAGAAACGTCTGCCGCCGTCCCATCTATCAATCAAAAACCTATTGGCAAGTTGGCTGTGTGGGATTTCAATGGTCCATGGTAGTTCCTCGCGGCTGTGGACCAGATCCAGGATAGTCCAATCAAGTAATGCGTTTGGATGCTCAGAAGCCTTGTCCTTGCATTGACTCCGAATAATTGGAGCGAGCCAATAGGACATTTGGGCAGGGTCAACCTCATACACCTTCGCGAAGATGTCTTTGAAGATGCGAAGGGTAAAGCTCGTTAATTTTTCAAGAGATAGCGCTGGAACCTGCAAGCTGTTTGTTACTGAAGTGCACAGAACCTGAGAGCTTTGACCGGAGCTGAGATGGAGCAGAAACGGAGGAAACACAGGTAGACTAGTCCTCGTCAATAGCGCCAAAGGTTGATAGGGTCTACCTAGACCCTCAGGTGATTCTAATTCGAGAACAGTGAGATACAGTAGTTCGGGTATCGCGCCCCGTGTTTCTTCCCAAAGGTCTGGTTTGATGCGCATATCGTAAGCATTGGATTTCTTCATATTGAGCGCCAAGAGTGCGTTCCTCATGGCCGGTAGCTGCTTGTGATAAGTTGGTAGGAGATGAGCGTCCAAGTGTCCACCTTTCCTTAGGAGCATGCAAGCTTCGAATGCAGCGGACCGCTTGGCAATGGCTTTTCTTGACGAAGGTTTTCCAGTCGCAGAGCGAATGGGCGAGTTCTGGGGCAAGATGACTTCGCAGATATATTGCTTGTTTTCGACGGTCATAATGTATGTCGCTTGCAATATGGTTTCGCTGTCATGGGGCTATCTCCGGTTAGCTGTAACTTGCCTCTGTCGATTAATGGGCTCACCAAACATCCAACGAAATGAGCTAGGACCGGGAGGCTTGAGCCGTAAGTCAACTTTGCCCCTGTTAAAGGTTCCGTATAAGTCCTTAATGACCGCTCCTTCGCGAGAGCACCTTCAAGATTGCAATCGTTTCCTTGCAAGAGGCGATCAGCGGGAAGAGCCTCGCAGAATCGCCGCATCACCTCCTACAGGAGTTCAGCCTCTTACGTTTGATGTCATACTGAAGAGTCTTACCTCGCCCGAGCGAACATCTTTAATGCCTTGGATATGGGTTCTGTTCCCCGCCTCTATCATGTGTATGTACTTATTGCATTAGCTACTGACGACTACGTGCAGTGTGTCAAGTATACCTTTGAGTTCGCGTGTCGTGCTCGACCTCGGCTTTGTATATACTGAATTAGAGTATCATAGAGATCGAATCTAAGTCAGATAATTAGAATCCGTTGGTTTCCAACGAAAAGGTTTCGTCGTTTACCTGACGATGAGATTGCAGTCTGGGATGTCAAGCCCTTCCTCTGCGATGGACGTTGCGAACTGCAATCCTCAGTATTTGCGATGTCTCAAAATGGAACAGGAAGAGCTCACCAGACAATTCAGATCCCCTTTCCGGAACTTCATTAGTGTAAGTACCTGTTGCCTGAAAGTGACTTTGACATCGCCAGCCTCTCCTTGGCGTGTACCAATCAGGATACCCAAACGAAGATGGGGGGTCCCGACCCGAGCAAACAACTCTCCCAGTAGCCTGGCAGTGTAGCGGCGCTTAACGAATACAATACACTTTGCATCCGAAGGCTTCTCGAAAACCAACTGGAGGTACTTTTGTAGGAGTTGGACCTTCGAGCTGATACTGTTGCCTGACATTGTAGGCGGTACGAAGATGTGGTTTTTCACCAAGGACATGGCTTCACGCAGCTGCGCTATCTCGGCATCAAGCACTTCAATCGGACGAGCGTCCTTCTCGGCGAGAAACAACCGCTCAGCTTTGCGCTCTACTTTACGCGCTTCGTCATCCGCAAGCCCGAATGACCAGATCTGATCAGCGCACCACTCGCCGAGTTGAGAACTGGCCTCACGGGCAAATTGAAAGAGCTTGGAAAGGCCTTCCAAACCGCTGAATTGCGCCTTCATCTCGGCGCAGAAAGTCGTCTCGTAAGGTGGAAGCAGTGTCCCATATACTGCAATGCTCTCGTCTGGTCGACTTATGGACATTCTGATGAGAGAGAGATCGGACGTTGTGGCAATTTGGCTATGCAGCAACGTCTCTAGTTCCCTACGCAACTGTTATTGCCTGTAACCTGAAGAAAAACTATAGTGGAATGCTAGTGCTGACTTAGCTGCCTGGACAACATCAACCCGGGCGTCAACTGGAGAAGCGGTCATGCCAAAGATCTTTGGACGCTTTGTTGGTTCATTTTCTGCCAAGTAGAAGTCTTTGATAATCCTGTACAAGGTCAGCCCAATACAGCGGCTGCAGTCAATAGACGATTTACCTAGCGTATCCATGGTTCTTCTTTGCGTGGTGAGCTTCATCAAATATAAGCAGGCTGATCTGGTCGATGGTGATGAATGAATGCATAAGACAGTTATACAAGACCTCTACCGTGCAGACAATTACCATGTTCTCTTTGAAGTGCTTCTCCCATTCTTCCTTTTTCCAGAGATCGCAACCCATGTCGCCACAGAAGCGCTCAATCCTTTGGTCTAGATTGCACTCGAGTACGGCAAATTGCTGGAAGACCAGAGTCACACAGTCTACCTATATCTGATTAGTATTCAAGGGAGTCAGGAGGCATCGAAGGCATGCATACGAGGAAGAACGCAATGCGCCGCCTCTTCCCCAATGCTCGATCCTCCAGCTCTTGATCGAGCATAAACCTTAATAGCAGTACGGCGATCAACGTCTTTCCCGAGCCTTGACCACGTTAGCTCGATGTGAAATCAGGAATCCCTATGTTTGCGAACCAGTGTCAAGCACGGCTATGATGTTCTGTTTCTTAGCCTTTTCAAACAGCTCAACTTGGTATTCTCTTGGATCTGTAATAATCACTGTCGACTCTTGTTTCGACATGAGACTTCGAATAGACAGCTGATCGTCCTCGGCGCTGGCGACAGCAGCTCGTACTTCCTCCTTCGTTACCCGCTTAGCACGGGTTGCAAACCTATGTGATCGCTTTAATAAACGCGATGATAGAACCTGAAGTGTTAAACTGACTAACCAAGAGTTGAATTTGGCATTCTGGGCTCGGCGTTGTTCTGTCACTCCATGTTGCTTGGGTTCTCCATCTTTATTGTCTTCGCTCCCTGAGTCACTGGAATACCCTTCAATGTCCTCCACGAACGGTTCAGTCCCACTATCGGCCAACGTTTTCCGTTCTATGTTAGTGTGCGTCAGCACATTGTTTTTATCGTCCCTCGGTATCACATTCGGGAGACCGTCAGATTCTTGGGCCGATGGCCTTGGGATCGCCGAAGATTCATCACCATGAGTATGTTCTTCCTTCCTACAATGGGAGGTATCCATGGAGACGCCCATAGTGTATCATGTGTACATCTCTGTCGATACCTTAGGACTTGAGCAAGTCACGTCTATGAAGTGTGAAGGAACTCAGAGTCAGGAAAAGAGAAGATTCAAAGCGCTAGAAATTGGAAGAGTTGGGCAACTCGTCCGCAGCTACACGCATGTAGCCGTGATTGCTTGATGTTTCTGAACGGATTGGCAGTAGTTCTTAACAGCGGGTAGAAGAAGGTGAAGGAGCAGAAGTCCACAGAGTGTTGATCAAACCGTAACGTATGCTTTTGCATTAAGCATGTTCACCTGGGCAGTGAATGATAGGGCCTTCCGGACGTGTAAATGGTTAGGAAGACCATAAGTATCAGTCACAATAGACACTAAGGCAGCAAAGGTCTCATGCTTGAGAGACTGTCATACAAACAGCTGTGGACTATCGTGCCAGTCATAAGTCACGCGAAGTCAGAAGATCTTCTCTCGTCTTTCTTCAAGCGCCCAGCAGGTAAAGGCAGGAAGACGTAGTTGCAACGGGCTCCGAATTATTGAATAAATTACAGCGCTAATGCCGACCAAGTCCTTTCAAAACGAACCTCTGACATATTTCAAACGGTAGCTAGGTACCCTGGCCCTGTACGAATGCTACACCTCATGGCTGAATTACCGTCGAATATTCGTGCACTTTTTGCAGCGGGCCAGATCCAGCGGAAACAGGTGGAATCGTCATGGGAGGCAAGCAATTCGCTGTACCAGGAGAGTGTGAGAGCAGCCATAGGGACGTTTGAGAAATGCCGAAGCCTGGCAGACAGGATTCACCTGTTCAGTCAGAATGAGACCGAGGACGATATCTCGTCAGGCGACTTTCGGTACGGCTCATAATATCAAGATCCTGGTAGCAGAGTACTGACCATGCTTACAGATACCTCTTGATTGATTACTATCTGGCCGAGCTCACCCTGAGGGATACCACGTTAAGCCGCAAGACCGTATTGCAATATGCTCAGGATGCCTTCGAGCGGTTCCTTACGCTTTTGGATACATACAGATTACTTTCTAAGGATGACAGCAGGCTTTATGAGAGGTATCTAGACAACCGCACCACCTTTACAACAGTGGCAAGTAGCGATCCCGCCGCTCGTAGGGGAACCAAGATCGCTCGCTTTAGGCAGGAGACGGAACTGAAGCGCAAATTGGAGGTTCGCTGTTCCGTGGACCTTTTGAGAAGCTGCCACCTTTACCTGACCTTTTGCGCAGTATCTCTCGCAGAACCCAACGGCTCTTGAGAATGACGATGCTGCTATTCGTCAACTATATCTTACTGAGATACAACTCTGTGTACACCGTACCTTCCAAGCCTTGGACATGATCGCCCGAGAGCTGCAGATGCTTGCTTCAGCTCCACCGATCCCACCGACGAGCGCCGATGCTCTCGAGAATGATCATCGCGAACGCGCTCGCCGAGGCACACGTCAATACTCTGACAGGTTAGACCCGCCGATATCACAATTACTAGGTAACGGTAAATCTGGACCGATCCTAAGCAAGGATGGAAAGCCGCTAAAGCCATTCACACTACTTGATAGCCGGCAGCGATTGCGGGATGGCGTTTTCAGGCCTGATCACAGTTTACCTACCATGACAATAGATGAGTACTTAGAAGAAGAAAAGCGGAGAGGTGGCATAATCAATGGCGGTGGCGAGCAGTCAGGCTTACAGCCAGAACCCGATGAAGACAATTTCGAGAAGGCAGATATGGAGACATTGAAGGCCCGGGAATGGGACGAATATACAGAAGCTAATCCAAAGGGCAGTGGGAACACCTTGAATCGCGGGTGAATATCCAGCGTTCAGAAACGCCGTGTCTCTTCACTATTACCACTGAGTTTGCCTCCTGATATGCGGAGCACCAGACACCCTCAGCGGTGTCTATCTCATACATAAGTCTAAATGATTGACTAAGGTACTGCGACAAACTAGCATCGACTAAACTCCGTATACTGACTGTGCAAGGCAACAGAACACAACCAAACAACCATCATCTACCAGGAAGATGCTCCATTGGTCGAGCGCGATCATCAAAGAAGATTCCTTTTTGCTTTCTTTGACAGTCATCTTGTAGTCCTGGTGCGGCCCCTCTGTCAGCAGTATTAGCAATGCATTAAAGTACTGCCTACATAGTAACGGCTAAACCATTTTCCACCGTTTCTCTCGATCAGTGGGGCTGTGCAGAACCAAGGGAGCACCTCAAACTCATCCCCACGGCTGCACCACGAGCTAGCATCAAGGACCATAGACTCTGGGAATGTCAAAAGCTTGGCGAGCGTGGCGGCAGCCTCAGACTAGTAATCCTGGAAGTACCGCAAGAGTAGGCAATTCAAGGCGCCACGGTACTTTGTGTATAACCCTGTTACGAGTAGCTGAAGGTGCACGACCCACGCCGTACAATATCCGCAAATGCAGATCACCGTGTTACTGAAGCACAGGGCTCTATATGGAGCTCATCTAGTTTATCTCAGCGACCGTCCGGCGCTCAGGCTTTCGCGAATATTTTGTTTCAAGAGACGAGAGAAAAGAAGGACATCTCATTCAACGAGAAGCCCCGAAGAAGCATGACGCTGATCCGGAACCAATGCCGACCAGAGCGACGTTCGTGCTCACACCGTCGATAGTGGATTACACCGTCGGCGCAGATGAAACCAAGCCAAGCGCTAGATCAGGAAGATCGTATGCTATCCGCGTAGCACAGTATACTGATCGCACGCCCTTCCATCAACAACGGCGACACTGACCCACTACACAGTACAAGGTGCTTCCTTCGCAGTTCAGAGCAGGGAAGGGCTAACACCGAGTTCCTGAGGTAGCACGCGACCACATGCACCTTCCGTAGCCCGACAGTACGGGGACGTCGCATAGCCTCGATAACACATGTGGGAAGGGCTTCATCCACATGGGGTTAACAGTAGGGCTCGCAGGCAGAACCTGGTGTCTGTAGCCTCGTAGGGGTGGGTTTTCCGGGCTGCGATGATGGGATCCCAACTGGTATTGCCGTACGAGCCCGCGGCGTCAACGTTCACATCGACGTCCAGTCCTCAACTACGCCGGCCACTGCTCCGCACACGATACGAGGTACGACCCTCCCCTGGTAAGTGCGCTCAGCGATTTGTGAACAGTGGTAACAGATCAGCAGCGATGCTTAATTTCAAGCGCGCTAATCTACGTTCAGCGGCACTGGCAGGCCAAGGAGGCTCTCGGACCCATTGGCTCGCGTGTCGACGTTGACAATTAGCCAGGGGGTTGAAGGTCGAAGATTCCCGAAGTTTTCCTCATCCAACTCAACGCACCACCACATCCCCACATGCCCGGCTCCAGTGTACTCTGGCATGCTCTAGCCTCGATGGTGTGTGCCTTAGCCTTATGGCTCACCGACTGTCGCCTAAGCCTAGGTCGGCCATCTCCTCTCCAATCATCCTAACGTTTGATGTCCGACGTTTGACCTTTGATGCCGCTGCCTTCCACTCGTGTCAGCGACTGGCTAATTCTTCCGCAGTCCAAGTTCACACGCCGTGTAGCCGCATCGATGTGATGTCCCTCGACGCTGATCCTGGGGCCTCAGGCTTGTCGCATAGCGGAATCGCGAAGAGCCGAACATGCGTGCGCCTCGGGTTGACATAACCTCCTTCCTTCCAATCGAGTCGTCCCGGCGCATGAACCGCTTAACTTTCGTCGCTCTTCGTGTTGTACCTTGAACCCTGAGTACGACACAGATTTTCCCCGGTCAGACGAACCACGAGATCCGCAATTGTGACCTGTGATTGTACATTGTGGCCAGAGGTGGCGCAACAGCAGCACAAGCCGTGAGTCAAAGTCGTGGCCCAAGGGTCGATTGGCAATTCCCTCACATGGAGGCTTAGCTGTTGACTAGCACGTTTTGGATGCTGACAGAGCAGCCTGGGGTTCTGGGGCTTTTGAGTTGAGATCTCTGGAGCAACGACTCTTCCTTTGCCACCTGTTTTATGCTCCGAACTTCTTCCGCAATGCACGGCGAGGTTCTTCTGAAACACTCTTATCAGCCTTATTGTCGTAGTCAGTCGCGATGAATTCTGCGTACCAGCCAGATCACAGCCAGAGGCTGTCGTCTAAACGTACAGCTCCTCCAGAGTGTCAGCACGAGTTCACCCGCGATTGCTGCGCGAATTGTCTCCAAAGTCATGGAGTAGATGTTTTCTTCACGCTGGAGCGCATGCGCATCTATCTAATGGTTTCCTCTTGAGTATCGAGGCATTGTACAATAAGTCTCATTGTTCTCTATATCTGCTGTTCGATTTTGTTGACCCTCAAAATACAGTATATGACGTCCTGGCTTCATCAGTTTCAGCCGAGCCATATTAGTCTGGTCCCAGGCGCCCTGGCATAGATGTGACTTTGAACAAGAGATTTTATTCTCCGAACATAGATCTAAACACAGTGAGCCCTCTCCAGTTCACGAAACCAGGTTCTACGTCATTGGCGTTTAATTTGCAGCCCTGATCACGGAGGCTGATATTCGAGCAGTCGTAGACACTAGACTTCGGAGCTTGACAGGACGAAGCGCCATATCAACAATCACAGTGGTCGTTTGTTTGGCCTTCGAATACAACGGCCGGCAATTCAGGTTCTTCGGGGTCGCAACACGAAGCCAACACTGCAGTTAGATAGTTGTCTAAAGCTTGGCTTTGGGAGTCATCTTTAAGGCTTCCAGCATCCTCCTTACCAAATGAAATCTCCAGGCTCTTCGGATCATCTTGTCACCAGGAGCATCCTGGCATCACCCAAGTCTTTTCTCAACTGTCAGGCGTTGTCGATTCATTTACCCCCTCCATCCCCGGCACACAATTCATCGTCGAGGAGCGCCTATATATCCCCGCCTATGTCAGCGTCCTCCAGATATCCACAGGCTCTGAGATCACCACCACGTGGTCAAGCGAAGCAACAGCGCCAGCAATCAACACCCCCTAAGACGGAATCTTCTGCCCCTACTCACTTAAGCTCAGGCAACGGTCGGCGAGCCACTGATGGTAGTCTACAGCCGCAGCAGCTTCGGAAATCACCAACAGATGGCAGACAGAAAATCCTGGAGACGAATGTGGAGCACCCTAATACACCTGTGACACTGGGTGGTGGAACACCTCCACCCGCCGAGGGTTCTAACGATGAGTGCTCACCGCGTACCCAAGACTCACCAGTCGCACCACTATCAACCTCGGAGTCTTCCAACATTGCAAGAAGAGCCAAAGCGCATGTTCCTTCGGCATGTGTCAACTGCAAAAGGAAGCATCTGGCCTGTGAGACTCGACGTCCATGCAGTAGATGCGTCCAGGCTGGCAAGGAGGTAAGTGATAAAAAGATCAACACATCTCCATTATTGCTGACAGAAAGAAGGCTACTTGCGTCGATGTCCAGCATAAGAAACGCGGTCGGCCGCGCCTACGAGAAGAAGAGCATGACCGAGGAGATGGCTTTAGTGGCGGCTACATACACCCACACCTCCATCTTGGACAATCCGACATGGCATCCATCGCAGCAGCTTCACAGCGAGGCCACCGTAGAACAGGCTCTTACCGCGAACTACGCTCACTTCCCAGCACGTACTATAGCGATTCACATGGAGGCGTGTATCCGTCCGGAGGATTACCGGACCCTGGATATTCTCTTTCAGTGCATTCGCATGGCGGAATTCCGCTTCGCCAACCCCCTGCAGCCCGTGCGTTGTCCGAGCAAATTCCGACGGCGCTTTTGAGTCTTGACTTTGTCATAGCTAGAAGCAACCGAGCCTTTGCAGATGCACTTTGTCTGGCTCCTCTAGGTGGCCGACCTCAGGCCCTTATGGATTTAGTTATAACTTCAGAGCGCGAAAAAATCAGCAGATTGCAAAACAGTCTTCGAGCAGACAGCAATCTGGGGGATTCCGCTTACCGAGCTCCCATGTATAGATCCGACAACGAACTGGACGCCATCCGCTCGACCGAAGAGCATGACATTGATCGGGCGATGAGCGGCTTTCAAACAAGGTCAGAATATTGGACATTCAGACTGCCCGGCGACCAGTCCCGAGGTTTCCCTGTTTCGATTTCTTTGGCCAGGACGTCAGTTTACTTTGTCATACTCACCCTTGTGCAAAGAGTGGCACCACTCCCGCTCCCTTCACCGCGGTCCACCCCTCAAGAACTCTGGGGTCAGCCATCACATCCCGTCCACTCGGGTCCCGGAGTGGGTTCACCAACATCAGCCTCCATATCACGCCACCAGCCAAGTTCCGGAAGCTCTGTGAGTACAGACCTTGGGCTTCATTCGCACATTCGGCCACTTGCGCCTCCAGCTCTAGTCAGCAGACCGTCAATTCCGCACTCTGGTTATGACCGCGGTCTTGGACAATACCAAAGTTACACCTCGCAAAGCTCGGCCTCTACAAACACTACTGGCTCGACACCCCCACGTAGATCAGCTACACCAGTGAGATCACCAATACAAGAGATCCCGCACGACAGTTTTCGTCACCTGCAGCTTCCTCCTATTCGAACGTCAGGAATCAATGAGCCTCGGGACGAGTCTCGCCGCGAGAGACACAACGGGCAGGGGAGGCCTGAACAAATCGACAACCGGAGCCCACAAAGTACGCAAAGGAAGAAGAAACGGCGGCGAGTTGACATTGGCGAGATGTTGGAATGAAACCGCTACGGCATGAGTTATATTTTGACCGAAACGGTAACGATTACTGATTCATCACATGCATTACCAGACGCTTGACGACTATACGATTGTCCAAACTTTACGTAAGGCGCACGTACCGACATACACGCTAACGAAGCACAACTTTCGAGACTGATGGACTATACGGCATGATTGTACAGGTGTGAGAATCTCGCACATAGGCAGGAACGGCGTTATGTTAGATGGTGGAAAGGGGCGAACCCTCCCAACAGTGGTATCCTTCGGCGTTTGCAATATAGAAAACAGGATCCACAATCTAGGTAGTTCAATTCTATAAATGCACATGCAGGCCTCCAACTCTAGACGCCAAAATGCCATGTATAACAGGACTTCCCGCATGTCCCTCTGTGCATTTTACCAACTGTTTTCACCATCTTCCACTAACCTACCTATCCCTCCCCAACCGCTCTTCCTCATCCATCACCAACTCATAAGCCGGTCGAAACCTCCCCTCCTGCCCCTCTGCCCTCAGCGCCGGATTCGGATGCGTATCCGTCGTCCCCCCCAAACTCGTATACCCCCGATCGTAAAGCTCGCAATACGGAATCCCCAAATGGCGTATAAACTACCCCCACATCAACATCAGCAACATTCCCCCGTCACCGTCACCCCTCCCCCTTCCGCAACTCACCGTCCAGATCTCCGCATAATGCCAATCAATCACCGGATGACACCTCATAAACCCCGGCCACCCTCTGTCCGTTTGATCGAAAAACGTCAAATCCTCCCCGTGCGGATCCGTCCTGCGCGTGCCCACAAATATGCACTTGACGCTGGGCCGCTCCTGCAGGTAGTCGGCAAACGCGGCTTTCATGCTGGGGTTCGTGTGCCGCGATACGGCGAGGTGGTATTGCCGGCTGGAGGATGTGACGAAGGCGTCGACTTCGGGGAATGGGTGCCGCGAGACGATGTAGACGCTGGGGAGGAGGGGGGGCAGGGGAGAGGGGTGCGTGCTGAGGGAGGCGAGGAGGAGGATTAGGAGGACGAGGCAGTCTTTGCCGCCGTTGTAGGAGAGGGATATTTCGGAGAGGCTTGGGGGGGGCGAGTGTCAGTCTTGCCGGCGTGAAAGTCTTTGGAATATACGTTGGGTGGGGGGCTGTGAACTTGAGATTCGGGAGAATTGATACCTGTATCTGTTCAAGGCGTCTTTTATCACGTCGAGCGAAATCCGCGTCTGCGCTTGCACGCTGCGCAGTCTTTCCGTCGGGACGTCTTCCTGAAGGAACGCGTGGATTCGAACGTGCAGCTGCGCGCAGAGCGCCTGCAATGAGTCGCTGCCGTCGGGGGTTTGCGCATTCTGCTTGTCGGTGGGGGGGGTCTGCGCATGCTGCTCGTCGATGGGGAGGCCCGGCGCATTCGCGGGCATGGCGGGACTGCTTGGTCAGTCGCAATCCATTTGCATGAGGCTGCTGGAACGAGGGAGTGGATATATGTACAGTAGCTTGTTAAGGGTAATATTGAACTGGGAGGCCGATGTTAAAGCGCGGGGTACAGCCATGTGTGCCAATGGAGGGGTGCGTGCTAGTTCAGGGGTGACCTTGGAATGGGGATGGGGGGGTTGTGGGGGTGTCGTCTCAAGCAACTTGGATTGGCTGTTTTATCGTTTGTGGTTTTTGATTCATTGCGTGTGGGTATCATGCTAGCTAAGTACGACTGTTCGCTCTATTGTGAGTTTCTACAAAGCCCGCCGGGTCCTGCATCCTCCCGAATCCTGTGTCCACGGCCACTTATCCGAGTAAGCCCGATGCCATAGCTTCAAGATCCTCAAGACTGTCTGGGTCATGAATAACGTTTCCGGCCGTACCACGGCGACTAGAATTCCCTTCGTCCCCTGAAGCATCCTCGAACCACTTCTTTGGTCTTTTTGTTGGTCGTTCAGGAGCTGGAGACGATCCGTCCGAGACTTGCTCATCGTCGTTCGGCCCTTCGTAGGGAACAAGGACGGCACGCACACCCCCTTCATCTTCGTCCCTGTTCGCGACCTCCCTCGCCTTCTTCTTCTCCCTTCGCTCTTTTCTCTTCTCCTTAGCCGTCTGCTTGTCGAGCAGATCCGCAGCCTGCACCCTGTTCCTCTCTTCCTCGAGAAATTTGGCTCTTTGCGTCTCTGCCGGACCACTCTGTCTGAATTGGTCTTCGTTCTCAAGCTCGTATACTTGGTGCGGATTGCCATCATCATCGTAGACAAGCTTGGTACCATTGCCTTTTAGCTTCAGGAGCTTCTTCTTGGACTTCAACAGCTTTTCTCTCCGCTTTGAGTCGATGACCAGCGGCTCCTTCCCAAGACTAGGGATGACCTTCGCCGCGGTCGGTTTCTGCGTCGCTTCTAATTCCTCACCCTCACTTCCAGCATCGCTTAGTCGCCGCTTGACGGTCAGAAAATCACTGTCTTCATCTGCATCGCCTTGACCATCTACTTCTCGGCTGTCGTTGTTGTCCACAAGTTTAGTATAGTGCTCTGCCAAAACGTCTTGGTTCCTACGCTCAAACATCCGATCATACTTTGTCCTAACGGCTTCTTTCTTGCTCTTGGATTTACCATCGGTCGCTATGTTATCATCATCCTCGTCTTCGGATGAAGACATCCCATGCCGTGGCGCGTTTTTGAGTTCTTTCGCATTGTCGCCCTTCAAGAACTTGATCCTTGGAGCACCAGGTAGGCCCAAGCTGGCTGAGAATTCTTCTAGGGGCAGCTCATTGATCTTGAAGATCTCTTTGTCCTTCTGGATGTGTATGGAACGAACGTAGGAAACGAAAGCTTTCTGTCCCAGATATTTCAGTTCAGGGTCTTTAAAACACATATTCTGTAACTGGTTCTTGATGCTTTGCTGCTTCTTCTGCCGTACATTGATCCTCTCAATCGGTACCTTTTTCTGCTCCAGCCGCTTCAGCATGCCTTCCTCCTCAGTTGGTTCGAGGAAGAGAACTGCTCTACCGTTGCGTTCATAGCGGGCAGTCCGGCCTACGCGATGTATATACGTATCTGCGTCTTCGGGACAGTCCAGCTGGATAACCCAGTCCACTGCAGGGAAGTCTAGACCTCTTGCAACAACGTCCGTGGCGAAGAGACAGGAGTTCTTGGAAGCGGAAAATTTAGTGGTAATGTCCAACCTAGCAGTTTGCTTCTGCCGCCCATGGAGATGCAATAGGGGTATACCGGGTTGTAGGTGACGGAAGCTCTCATAGACGAAGCGGACTTGTTTGCCAGAAGATAGAAAAACCAGGATTTTGGCTTTTAGATTTGCCCGTATGAAACTCCATAGTGTATCCAGCTTCTCCGGTAGTGGTGTAACAATATAATGCTGCTGCAAAGTCGAAGGAGTAGCGCTGCTTGCCGCCTCATGCACAGAAACGTACTCCGGGTCTCTCAAGCTCAACCTTGCCAGATCCGAGACCCTTTTCGTCTGCGTAGCACTGAAAAGTAGGGTTTGTCTTTCCTTCGGCAAGTGTTCGACGATAGCATCTACGGTCCCCTGAAACCCCATATCCATTATCCTGTCCGCCTCATCCAGCACTAGCATTTGAAGATTGTCGATCTCAAACGTAGCCGTCTGATCCATATGCTGTAGCATCCTCCCAGGCGTACAGACAAGGATGTTCATGCGGCCCAGTCTTTCTCGCTCTTCCAGTAGACTTTTGCCTCCGATAACAAGGCCGGCGGAAAAGGTATGGTTGCGTCCAATCTTCCGTAATACCTCGAAGATTTGAATAGCCAGCTCCCGAGTTGGAGAAATGATTAGCGCTCCAAGTCCATCCAACTCGGTCCATCTTTTCCGATATAGATTCTCTAACACCGGCACTAGGAAAGCCAACGTTTTTCCACTTCCTGTCTTCGCTGCACCCAGAATATCCGACCCTTTCAGCGCAAGAGGTACTGCCTTTTGTTGGATGTCGGTTAGGGTTTTGAAATGAGAAGCTTCGAGGCCGGAAGCTGTAGGCCGTGAAAGAGGCAGATCTTGAAAATTCTTGATCTCATTTTCCTTGGGGTTCAAGTCTTTCACCCGCTGATCGAGGGCTGATATGCCCTCATCTTCACGCTTCCTCTTCAACGGTCGAGGCTGCGATTTATTCTTCGAAGGATGCTTGCGCACTGGAGGGACGGGCGCCATGGTTTGCGCAGAGAGACTGTTGGTACAAGTCAAACAGGATATCTTCACCAAAAGTTCGATTCGCCGCTAGTGACTGCAATCCCCTGCAATCGATAACAGCTTTCTTATTCGCTGCTTTAACTTCAACAACTACATTTATGATTCTACGGTAGATAACAGGCGGATTAAAATCACTCTCTCATCCCAAGATGGCGGTAGATGACCCTATTAAGAAGGAGATCCTGAAAGAAGAAGATACGAAGGACGAGGGCATAAGCACCGACAACGGAGAGCTTGACGCTCTGGACGCCCTGGAAAAGGAGGCTTCTGAGTTTAACAAGGTGATCATTATCTCGCAGCTACTTGCACCGTATACTGATACTGAACTATGTTGAAAAGGACGCCGAAATTGACCGAATCCTCAAAGCCTTCAAACTCGATGCGTACGGCCCCGAAGCGGCCAACCCCCCCCCGGTCTTTACTGACCCTACGTTACCAGCTACGCAGTACTTGACCTCCAACCGGGTGTCCCCGAATCCGACATCAAAATGTGCTACCGCAAAAAGTCCCTCCTAATCCACCCCGACAAGACCTCCAACCCCCGCGCCCCCGATGCCTTCGACCGCCTTAAAAAAGCGCAAACAGAGCTCATGGACGAAAAGCAACGCACCCGCCTCGACGAATGCATCGCAGACGCCCGTATGCTCCTAATGCGCGAGCGCAAACTCACCGTCGACAGCCCCGAAGTCAAGTCCGCCGAGTTCGCGGCCGAGTGGAGGAAGAAGACCGTGGAGGTGCTAGTCGACAGCGAGCATCGGAGGAGGAAGCAGCTGAAGGCGCAGATGCAGGAGGAGGGGAGGGCGCAGAAGAAAGAAGATGAGGAGATAGAAGCGAGGAAGAGGAAGAGGGATCATGAGGTTGCGTGGGAGCAGAGTAGGGAGACGAGGATTGGTAGTTGGAGGGACTTTAAGGCTGGTGCTAAGGACGGTCCTGGGGCGGGCGGTAAAGATGGTGGAACGAAGAAGAAGAAGAAAATGAAGGTCTTGGGATGAGGGTTCTGAGCTTCTTGTACATTGTTTTGAGCGCGGAGTTTGGGAGCTTAGGAGCTTTGGGTCGCTTTGTGGTAGCATCACTGGTTGGGCTTCCTCTTTGCTTCTTCACAGAGATAACAAGACTTTCGTGAAATGATTAGACTCCAATTGCAGTGGAGGGCCCGAAGATAATAGGATCCCTTCACCATATTTGTGTGGTGCTTCTCGCAACCATATTGCTCCTTTTTCGCTTGTGTTCGGAGAAAATACAATGCCAGAGAATGTCAGAATCACCCGCGAGGACGTGGCTGGGACAGACAAACCACACGCGCAGACGGTCTTGAGCGTGCTTGAGATCTATGAAAGCCAGGGCTCCCTTTGGGTATCTAATATTGAACCGCCAATGCATTACGATTTAATAAGCGCCAAATCTTTGAGTCCTCGAACTACCCGGCCTGATGATATCCCCCAGCATGAGCTCCTGGACCTTCTCCCTCGCTCCGCCGACTTTACCCGCAACGCCCAAAATCCCATTCTCAAACTCCCTCAATACACCCGCTAGTTCCCTGACCTGATCTTCCGCAGTCCTCAGGCCTCCATCCCTACCTCTTGTGAACATGACCTGTTGCATCTGCTGCATCGTACCTTGCTCCAAGTTTGTGAGACGTGCTTCTATATCTGCAACATTTTTCTTATAACTCTGTAATGTTTGCGACATCGCGTCTGCTTGCGTGGAGAAGTAGGTAACGAGATCTTCACTGTCGCCTTCTTCGCCTTCATCGCCGGGTAATCGAGTCCCAGCGGACTGAGAGATCGAGGGAACATTCCACAAGCTGGAGTGGTGGTATTGTTGCGGTAATTTGAGGTTGTCGACGACTCTGAAACTCAGCCTTGCGTTAGTGGTGTCCTTGCTGACCAGTTTTTTGGCATATTCGATAGATTGCGCATCGTTCTCGAGAGCTTGATTGACGGCGTCCATTTTCTGGGAGACGAAACCCACATCATTCGGGATATAGAGGGCTGTAGACTCGATTTTCGGCATTATTGATTGATTCTGATCTTTGAAGCTCATTTGTTGCAAAAGGAATTTGTCGATGGTCTCTATCTCTTTCTGTACGTCTTCGTGCAAGTCGTTAAAGCGGGTTGTAGGACGAAGCTGGTCAAGGTTGATCCGGACACCAGGCACACTCTGTTGTTGTTGGGAGAATCCGATGCTGTTCGAGAAGAGAGAGCGTTGGGGTGGGGCTTGCTGTGTTTGTCCCATCGAAGTTGATGATTGGGAGAACAACGAGGGCCGTTGCTGTGGTTGGTTCTGGCTGCTTGTGTTGCCACTGGTTGAATTAGCCGCGAAGACTATGGGGCGGTCACTGGACCGCGTCTACAAAACCCAGAGTGTAGTACTGACAATGCTGACGGCTTGTTCTGATTTCCTAACCCGCCAAAAAGACCTCCCCCTTGCTGTTGTTGTTGATTTTGGGTTTGGCTCTGCCCTAGAGACCCGAAAAGACTAGTGCTTGGCTGTGGCTGAGTTGCTTGGGCATTGCTGGAACCAAAAAGTCCTCCTCCCTGCTGCTGCTGCTGACTCGGTTGTGACCCAAAAAGACCTCCGCCTTGTTGCTGATTTGTCTGCCCACCAAAAAGACCTCCACCTTGCTGTGGTTGGTTGTTTGTAGTCTGTGACCCAAACAGTCCTCCTCCTTGATTCTGCGTAGATGTGCCAAAAAGACTTGTGCTCTGCTGCGGTTGGGAAGTGGTTGCAGAGGGCCCGAATAAGCTGATGGTGGGTTTGTTCTGCTGGGTTGATCCAAAAAGTCCTGCTGCTTGCTGAGGTTGGCTCGTAGTGCTCGAGCCACTGGTGATGTCGAAGCGGTCAGCGCTATACGCTATAATCGTCACCGTACGTAGAGTCCAAGATCTTTTTAGAAGCACTTACAATGCGTTCGTGGAATTAGTGTTAATGCTGAGGCCCGGTGCCGTCTGGGACTTTTGCCCCGCGAAAAGTCCACCAGACATCATCACCGTTAATAGCGGGTACCAGTTATACCTAGGGAAGGTGGAGGTATGCAAAGAGCCGTGGTAAACAACTGCCTTAGACGGAGAGAAGTTGTTCAATCACAATGTCGTCCAAACGCGGCACGCGAAAGAGGAAGGTGAAGCGAGGTCACCCTCGTTTTGTCCAACCACCACCAAGCTCCACGAAGTAGCCCTCTCAAAGGCAACAATCAGCTATGGAGGAAGAGGAAGATGATATGTATGCACCAGATGAGGGTATAGGGTCGGAATTGGGACAGAATCTTCATACTGCTGCTGGGGGAGCTGCGGTAAAAGAAGAGACTACCGGAAATGCTATGGACGAGGGAGAGGAGGAGGGAGAAGAGGTTGAAGAGGACGAGAGTGATTCGGTATAATCCATGTAGTGGTGGAATGTGGCGGTAGTATCTCATACTGTGTAGGACATAGACATCATCACTGAAGCCAAGGATGGAGCTAAACCGGAACCTACTCCGTATGTTTACGAGCCCTCTTGCATGTTTCGGCGGCTGATCGATCATCAGAGCACCACAGCGATTTGGCGGAGCGAAAGCTGCCCCTGTCAGGATAACACCGGCGGATGGCACTCCTAGGCCACAGGCATCACCAGCCTTGAAAACTGAGGCTCCGGCGAAAGCAACTCCCCCTAGATCTGGAACTTCATATCCAGCAATCAAATCCTCCAAGATTGATGTCGATGCAAAGCCAATCTATGAGCTAAATGGAAAGCCTATCACAGATATTGATATGGATACTGGTACGGTCACTCTTCTGAATAGATGCTTTGTACAGTCTGCTCATAACCCGTTAGATTTCCCCGATGATGACAAGCCGTGGCGACGACCTGGCTCAGACATCACTGACTACTTCAACTATGGTTTTGATGAGTTTACATGGGCTAGCTACTGTCTGAAGCAAAACTCTCTTCGCAAAGAAGTTTCGGACCAGAAGAAACAAATGGAGGAAATGCAGAACTTCCTAGGAATGCCTGGGGGAATGCCTACATTACCGGGTATGCCAGTGCCACCCGGTGGAGCTGTTACAGGCATGCCACCGATGGGAGGATCTGCGGACATGCCGCCGGAGATGCAACAGATGATGGCCCAAATGATACAACAGGGCATTGACCCGATGCAGATGGATCCTGCCATGTTCATGCAGCAGATGCAGCAAATGATGGCAGGTGGTCAAGTGGGATCGAACGGAAGCCAAGTACAGGGCTTTGGGGGAGGGCAAGCGTATGCCGGCCAAGGGCAGAATCCGCAGCAGATGGCCTTTGGGTTTGGTGCGGGGAATCAAGGAGGTGGCGGTGGAGTTGGAGGCCGGAATCAAGGGGGACGCGGTCAGGGCCGGAGGAACTGGTGAGGTGGCCTCTGCGGCTTGAGCTATGCTCGAGCATCCGGCCAAAGTGGATGAAAGGCGTGGAAATTTCCCTACATTGGCGATCGGTCTTGAATCTGTAAACGATACCCTAATTGTCCGGCCGTGTTCAATATACTTGCTCAGTGCTGCTTGTGTGAGAACGCATGCCGATACATAACGAGACCACCATGTAACGCTCAAGCACTTCATACAATCAGAAAGATGCGGATCGTCGCAAACGTTTTCTCACGGATCGCCGTAGCCAGAGTAGATATTCTGCATCTTCCGCCAAGAACATGGGATGAAATATACGCTGTCTGGAAAGATATCAGCATGTTCGAAATGGGGAGCGGCGACGGAGAAGGTCTGCCAGTGCTGCTTGCTAACTGTACCGTATACCACATATTGTTCTTGCCAAAAAGCTCACTAGCTTTGACTCGTGGCACCGCATCAAATCTGGACTGCTGGACTGAGGAGGCCTGCTACGCGCACACTCCGCCTCAAACCCTCTGAAAAATGATCTGGAAGCCAGGCACAACTCCTCCTAGTGACTCACCAGTGGGTCATCTCGACCACTCAAAAGTAAATACGATCTGTACGTGGACCTGTCTGTGGATCGACTCATTGTGGAAGTATATTAGAAGAACGAAAGTCCCGGTTGTGATAAGCAATAGATGCAATCAACGCCCCCCGAAAAGTCTCTGGGGGAACGAACGGTCTCACCAACCATCCCTGATCACGCACTGCTCGGTCTTCCTATTACGCGGTTATGCCACAGCATCTGTGTGGGAGTCAGCGAGTTGTATTAAGAACAGGAACCAGGCTGTGGACTGTGTGAGGCTACAACCCCTGTTAGCACTGAATATTCGTCGTCGAACCCCTTCTGGAAAGCTATAATTCATAGCTTGCTTTGATCGTATACATACAGCAATATCATATAAGTGGTACTAGTATCGACGAGGGCCATTGGATTGTTCCCCATGTACCTTTTCGTGCTAACATAACCCTTTCATGGTCCAGCCTTAAAAGGGTAACTATCGAGGTGAATGCCGCAGTCACAATCCGCCTTGTTTCAGTCCAACCACTTACTCATCACTCCAATTGTACATCAGCGTTCTTTTCGAAATCATCCCTTCATATGCAAGCTGTCACGCCGTTTGTATCACTGCGAAACAGTATAGTGAACAAAGGAGCACATCTGGAGACACGGCGACCTCGTCTTTCGCGCGTCAGGGGTAACTTCGAAAGGGTCTCCCATTGTATTTGTGGGTCACAAGCAGGGGCTTGTCATGAGTACCTTACACTTTCTCATGTGGACGACTCCCTTGGTCCTGCGCGAGCACATCGGCCACGCTTTACCAGGTGCTACTCCCCGATTTCAACAGCGTCAGACATAATGACCCTATCCCAGTAACGCTTGATAGCTGTGATGCAGCCGGAGTCCTTCCAGGGATGTGATCGACCTGCAGCTGCGACCCCAACTCGGTGGACCGGAAAGACATGCTGGTATGCTTGCGGCGTCGGCCTCATAGGATGTGGCTTCAATCAATCTCCTTGCTTGCTTTTAACATGTCTTCCAGTATTCCTGTTGCATTGGCCCCTAACTACCATCCTCGCAGTTTCTTGATAGCTGTGATGGCTTCAATATTGCAGCCATCAGTCCTTCGTTGCGTCTGGCTTTCCTAATTCAGCACATCCGAAGACCTTGTCTAATGTTCCAGCGAGCAATTCTCTTTCTCTTTATTCTTTCTTAGTCATCTCGAGGAACTTCTGCTCTCAGCATATGCATAACGCATCTTCCGATGTCGTTATCAGTTTTCCGTGCTGGAGTGGTCCGTCATGATCTCGTCTGGCCCGTTTGGCATTCGAAGAGCTTCGAGCTTGAATAGCAGGGAGCTGACTTCACCGACTCACGTACTTTGCTTGCCGTTGTGGGGTCTAGATCATTCACCGCCGTTTTGTGTGATGATGGCGTTGGGAAGCTCTGATTCACTTCAATTATCAGCTCATCTGACATTACGAAGGTGAGCACTTCACGTACACTCTCCTTCCTCATCCTCATCCTATATCTTCGTCCTTCCCCTCCGACCCTTCAAGAGTGGAACGCCATCTTCACTTGTTCAACTTTCCATCATTCCTATCCTTATCGTCAGTGTCTGCATATCGGATGCCAGTATCGCCGCGACTGTAACATTTGATCGTTGCCTATCCTTTGCTTTAGCTTTGATAGCTTGAGTTCATCCTTGGTTGTGGTATTGGGGTGTGGTAAGAGCAATCCGTATCGTAAGTATTGCACGTCCTCAGCTTGCAATGCCCTGGATCGGTCAAACAGATATCCCAAAGCATGGCAGACACCGCTGTCAAACCAGGTAGAGCCACGGCTTTGAAGGCCATTATGCTGCAAGTCGCTCTTGATTTGAGATGACTCTCGGATTGAGGCATCGAGCCGTGGACATACCCTCTAACATTGAGTATTTCTCCCTGCTTTGTGTGGCTGACATATCTTCGCAGCTAGAGCATATCATTAAAGGGATTTTCGTATCAGGAAATCACTGGTGTAGAAGCTGCGTGGGTGGTTTCTAGGTATGCCTAATCCTACTGTTAGTTCTGAGGCTTTTTTTGATCCCGAGCAACTTAGAGCAATCTGTGTTATTGTTCATAGTATAAACCACGATCATCGAAGTCGATTGTCAGAGCAGCAGAATCATTCTATACTAGACGTCGACCTCGCGCTGCTTAGACGTTGTCATCGTCTCGGACTTCTCCATCGGTACCGGGTCCAAGACTGCCTCCTGACCCCTTAAGGGCTTCTTGGATCCACCTCGCTTGTCCTCTCTCGTCTTCTCTCTTCAACCCATCGACCACAACCATCTACAATCCAAAGATCCCCATCCTTATCTACCTGTTCTACAACCTGAGGTGCAAATAAAATCTGTACAGTGGGCTTTGACTGCGACATTGTCGGATACAAGACATTCGGTCGCTCTCGGCAAGGTAAGAGTTTCAATCATGCAATCAACGCCATTCGTCTAGGCGGGATATCTACCCAATTGATGGTCTCGATCCTGTTTCTCACAGGTTTCGCAGATTACCCTCACTCCCTAGGTGTTATTACGCCGCAGATCTGTTGGTCGGCGTCACTACCACCTGAATTTCACGTCACGCTGACCGCACCTTAACTGGACTTCGACCGTTACCTTGGATGAGATCTAGTGGGAAAGAGCGCAACACTGCACTCAAAAGTCAAGATACGAATCAATAAGCACGAGACATTCGTGTTAGTGAATTGGCTCTTCTTGTTGTCGTCAAATATCACTCATGGTGTTTCTAGTCTGACCTGTTAATCTCATCAATTGTCGACTTCGGTTAGCTGACCACTATCGCAACACACTGGATAACAAAGCTCTTCGTCCACGGAAGATGACAACGGGGCACTGAGATGGATACTCCGTCAGCTTTGACAGACGACTTCGCTTCGGATGTTGAATACGAATTTACTTCCCCCGATCAAAACTTACACAGCTTCTTCCCTGAGCTCGGCCCTACAAACTACCTGGGTCCCAGCGGCTTTGTTGATGATTATTCGTCGCCAGACTCCGGCTTCATCGATCCTTCATTTACGGTCAAGATGAATACCTTGGAAAGTACCACCTACAATGTTGGTGCATCTCGAACCCTGCATGGCGGCACGCACAACGATTCAAGTGGTCCCGCACAAGGGGCCTCAGTGACGGGTTCCAGCACCTCTTCATATAGTCACGCGGAAACAGAGCGGCAACACAGCGATGACGCTGTCGTCGAAGGTCAGACGGATACTGTTCAAAGCATTGAGGGAAATCCCGCGTCTTCTGAGAATGAACCTCATAACACATACGACCCAAATAGCCTTCAGAGTGGCGCCGCAGAGCAATTTTCCAGTCGGTACACGCCAATGGTGCACAGTAATCCTGAGACACCGCGTCTTCCATCAAACACTTCTTTCAGTTTCAACTCGCCATTGTTGAGCCGAACCTATAGTCAACACTCTACTTCACAACTGGCTACTGGCTCTGGTCACCTAGGACGACCTCCGAGCCGGACCATATCCTATCCCAAGGAGTACATAGACGCTGTTGGTGTTACTTCGGTACACGATGGTTCAGGACAGCCTTATGCTCAGCTACCAATGCCAAATGCTGTCGCTCGTCTTCAGGGAGAAGGTCTCCAAAACATATACCGAAGCCCAAGGGCTGTGTTGGGCTCATCATCAGCAGCTATGGCAGCTGATCTGTCCTCTGTTGATAGACGCCGAACGCCGGACTACAGCCAGGGCTATGGCCAGAATACCAATAGTTCAGGATTTCCAGACTTCCAGCAGATTGATCCGATGGGATATCAGACTAGGCCTTCATACTCGCACCTAGATGCCACATCGCAAAGGAATCGCCTAGCCTATGGAGCTCAGACAAAGGGGGAGTATGGATCACCCATCCAGCGCTCGTATCAACAGCAAGTGTACAACAACTCTCGCGGTCATCTCTATCAAACCAACTCGATGTCAAGAAACGATGACGGTGTAGGTTCGAGCCCTTACCTTGGTCATACTGCTAGGAATTACAATTCACAACAATCGGTACCACAGGGGGTTGGTTTGACAGAGCAAGAGACCCTCAAGTTTGAGGATGACGAAAATTCCCACCCAGGCAAGCTGACCATCTACGCGAATTTGGACGAAGCACGACGTGCAAATATCCCTGACGGCGCCCCCGGGCCAGTCCCCTATGACCCAACCATTCCTGAAACGGACAGGGAGAAGCAGAGGATTGTCGTAAAGCTTATGGCCGCCTTAAACGACATGTCAGAAGCGCAGGACAATGAAGGCATGCAAAGCACATGGAGAAGCTTTCTGGGTAACCAAGGACAGCTCGAGCATGTGGCTTGGCAGATCTTGGTACGCATCAAGTCCTTGTTGAAGTCCTGACAAGCACATCAGATCTGACGAGTCTGCGTAGGAACGCTGCATCCTGAGACACAAGCAGAAAGGTTCTCTGACAGCGAATTCCAAGCCAAACCATCATTACGAAAACTTTGACAAGCGGATGACTGAGATACTACAAGGGTTGCGGGTATGTTTTGTGGCCCAACCTTGAGGGTGATAGAGCTAATAAGACACCTTGTAATTCTAGACTCAGAAGACCATGTGCAAACACCTTATGGTATCTCCCTACATTGATTCCCTCATTGATAACCCGGGATACGCTGCCAGTGTAAGTGCCTATAGCCCTGCCCATGGACGAGTAAAAAGCTAGATGCTGATTCTATGGTATAGCGCATCGTCAACAACCGTAAGGTCAACTTGGGTAAAAAAATGGTGACCGACAAAGCTCGTGCTGTACTAGGACAGAAGACCCAAGGTAAAGGCCGACGCATGTTGTCGGTCAAAGAGGACGAAACCAACGATGAAGACGGCAATTATGACGAGGATGACGATGTTGCCTTGACGGCCTTCGATGGTTTAGACACCGACAGCAATCGGCTGACACCGATCGGTCGCAGAGTTAAAACGACACAAAGTCCGGCCAAGACATCCAGGAAGCGCAAGGCTACCTCAGAAGACGATGTTCTTGATCCCTCTTTTCCCCCTCCTGCCAAGAAATCCAAGAAAGCGCATCGGCCTAGTCAGTCTATGTACAGGACCGAGGGAGTCTTCGCTTTCGATACAGCTGTTGTTCCTTCACAGCAACCTTACGGAATAGGCAGTGGCCAGCAAGGACTTGGTCAACGAGACTCTGGAAGCTTCATGGATCGCCAGAACGACGAAGGTCTCTATGGTGTGGGCACTAGTGCTGAGGCTGATCCATCTCAAGCACAGCTCTCGGCTGAGGGGGAGGCTATCTTACAGCAGCTTCTCCAAGCCCAGGAAACAGATGATTTGCTGAACCCCGGGGACCTGCTTGATGAGGGTACATTCGTGCAAGGCGGGAAGATCATTCGTCACGACCCAGCAACCGGAGCCTCGCAGGTCTTGTACGATGACTTCCTGCTGAGCCCACAGTATTCTCAGTTCTCGCCATTCTTTCGAAGCAGTCTCCAGAGTCCGTACGCGCCTACCATGAATCCACAAGTCGGCGGTGCAACGTTTGGAACTCGGGCCACCGCGCGAACTCGCCGTGCCGCAGGTCGTACCACTGAGCAGAATACACAACCGGCACGTCAGCCTCCTCATGGCTATACAGCGGTGGCTCCCGCCGACGAGCCTGTCAGCACTCTGCAGAAGGCGCCGGCCACTCGGAAGAGGTCGCGCCGGTAGGGCTTGTTCTCTCCATTGTGGGTCTTTTCGTTAAGAAGCAGCATCCGAACCACATTGTAGGATGATGCGCTTTGGAGTTGAGTTGTAATCCATATCTTTCTTGTTTCTACTTACCAGGCCCCCGGTTTTTCTGCACACTTTCCACTTTTCATGTATCTGTCTTCACCATTTCTGTGTTCATCACTTTGTACTTTGAAAAGTCCTTGTTCTCCTGGTATCATGCATTGCTGAGGCGTCTCGGCATATTAGAGCCTCGGCTAGAAACAGACCTGATTGCTTCCGTGCATAGTCCGCAAGACGTGGAGGTGCGGTGGTCTTGCATTACATGGCATGAAGGCACGATACCCATTTGCTTTGGCATAGCGAGCAAGGGACGGAGGTTCGAGATTTGCATACACGGCGTGATGATACGAGGGAAAAAATTCACAGGAAAAAAAATTGGTGGTTCACGACTTAGATGAGATGAGCTTTCGGCTTAGTGCTAGATAGGCTCCCACACTGTTCTTGCGGCTGGTTCGCTATTTTCCATGCATCACGACGGCTTTCTGCTTTTTCAATCCCCATCTGCTGTTTTCGAAGCTTGGGTTTGCTTTCGAGGTTATTTAGCTGCGAGCTGCATGGATAGATATGCAAAACATCATGTGATTCCTCTCTGAACGCCTTGTGATTAATTCAAATGTCATCTATGTTGATACCATACTTGCCGTAGGGAAACTCCTCTAATGTCTCCAACAGCGTTGCCCAGCCGTCGTCAAGCTTTCCAGGCGTCCCCTTGACCCACTCTCCCGTCTTCACCTTTCCTCCCTGTACATTCGACTCTTCCGCCGCCTTGACTGCTTCTTCCTCAGCATCCACTCCATTATCCGTCAACCCAGCTAGCACTGCCCTCTCCCGCCCTTTGTATTCCGTCAACAACTCGGGGTGCGGACACCACACTACTTGCATTCCCGCCCTTCGTCCCGCCTCCACACCCGGCACCGAGTCCTCAAACACAAGACATTCTTCCGGTTTAATCTCCCGCTCCTGTCCTTCCGTTCTGATCTTCTCGTTCACCGTTTCCAACGCTAGTAGGTAGATATCCGGCGCGGGTTTTCCCTTGCCGGGTGGGATGCGTGGGTCATCGCCAAGGACGCGCTGTTGGAGTGGGAAATGCGAGAACAAGTCCGAGAGATGGCCTGATTTGAGCTTGAAGTTGCCAGAGTGGGAGGAGGTGGCTAGGGCTAGATGTGTTCCTGATTTGTCGAGGGTGGAGAGCAATTGAAGGACGCCGGGTAAGGGTTTAGCGTTGGGGAAGAGTTCGCGTTGGATGACGGCTTGCTTTCGAAGGAATTCCGGGTAGTCGATGGGTAGTTGCGCCCATTTCTGGAAGATGGCGCTGGCGGCGGGGGCGGGGCGGCCTTGGAGTTGCGCTTTTATGGACCAGGGGAGGTCGGGTTTGCCGTATTCACGGAGGATGGTATTGGTGCAGATTGTGTAGATGTCTTCGGAGTCGATTAGGAGACCGTCCATGTCGAAGAGGCAGGCTCGGACGGGGGGGAAGCTGGGAGGATGGGCTTAGTTGGTGGATCATTGTAAATGGATCTTGGGGGGCGCACAATAGGAGTACACGTACACCGTCTTGGGTTTGGCCATCATTGCTGGTTTATTTCGCATCGGCACGAGGAGCAGCGTGAAAGCTGCGACATTGCGGAGGGAGATTGGTGGTGAGATATTGAAGCCCACGTGGGGGCCCCTTTGCAGCGGAATCATCCCGCACCACCTTCTCCCGCCAAGGCCGATCACGTTTACCAAAAGCAATACTAAACAACAAACATGGCACCCAAGAGGGATGGGAGTCCCGAATCAGAGAAACAAGCTCCCATATCGAGATTCGAGCCCAAAGAAGAAGCGGTAAAGATGCCCTCTACGATGTATACTGTCTTTCTGTACTAAAATGCAGCAGGCTCTTCTGGACGAGTCAAATGAGCAAAAGGCACAAGCCAACAAGCTCTTCGCATCCTCACGCTACTCTGAGGCCATAGGGGAATATGACAAGGCCCTGTCGTCTTGTCCGAATTACCTTGAGTATGAAATCGCCGTTCTACGAAGCAACATCGCTGCGTGCCACCTCAAGCTCGAGGACTGGAAAGCAGCCGTCGACGCTGCTACAGCGTCGCTGGACGCTCTAGAGAGGCTGCAACCGAAGGAGAAAGATGAGAAACCGGGCGATGGCGATGGCGAGGTGGTGGAGATAGAGGGCGAAGGTGCCGAAGCTGAACACCAGCTTGAAAACCTGAAGATGAGCGATGAGCGGAAGGCGGATATTCAGAGAATACGGGCGAAAGCGCTGATGCGCAGGGCAAAGGCGAGGAGTGAGCAGGGTGGATGGAGCAATCTGCAAGGGGCTGAAGAAGGTGATGGGCTTGTCGTACTCGCTTTGCGGGATGCCTTGGGCTTACATGTCACAGACTATAGGGAGCTTGCCAAGATGCCCACTCTACCGCTACCGGATAAGAAGATCGTACAGAAAGCATTGGCGGCTTTACCGCCTCGGATCAACGCGGCGAAGGAGAAGGAGATGGGGGAGATGATGGGGAAGTTGAAAGAGGTCGGTTGCTGCCCGATTCGAAGGTTGCTGATAATTCAGACTGACATGTTGCAGCTCGGCAATGGTATCTTGAGGCCTTTCGGACTCTCGACGGATAACTTCAACATGGTCAAGGATGAAGCTACGGGGGGGTACAGTATGAACTTTAACCAGGGCAAGTAGGTGGATAGTACACGGTTGATAAACGCACCATGGGAACGAACATGTGCATCTACCCCGATAGAACTATAGGACGATCCCTAGAAGGAACTCACAATTTCACGAGAGCTGATCAATAGGTGATGTGCGCAAGAAACCAATTTAATCTTCCCACCGGAGCGGTTTCTCCAGCATTCCTGTTCCAGTCAGAACCGCGCGACAGAGAAATAGCAACAATACTACTATAGGATTTGCAGAAAGAAAGTCCAGCTGACGGTGATGCGCGCATTGTCATCAACGATCGTTTGTGCGAAAGCAGCGGTCGACAGCTTGTGGAAATAGGGCGTGGTGCCAACTCGCCTATTTCATTGGCCCGAGCGGCCGAAGCCGTTTCGGGTCAGCAACGAATCCGGCGTGGGTCAAACTTTCCGAGTGCCTTCAACGTCACTCCTTGGTCGCATATAAAGTCACAACCATCGCATCCCTCATCTTACCGAATGGCCTTCCTACCCCACAGACTCGCAGCCAGGACCACTCCAGAGCCACATCTCACGACACATTACACAAAACTCCGTCGTTGGCTCAATCTTGGGCTCAATCGCTCCTATTGAAGACATACGGACATCACTACATGACCTCCTCCTAGCCGTGCAGATGCTCACCACTTTCCCAACCCACCGCCCGGCTTTGGGCAGGACAAGCTCGACCTACACCGCTTTTACCCCGGCCCTCCTTGCCCAGATCGCGGGCACGCTAGCTACAGGTCTCATCCTCTTTGCCAGAACGCTCCTCCACACGTGCCGCTTGTTGAGCCACTATATCCTCAAGCCAATACTCCAATCGTTCTTGAGAACCTCCAGGCGTGCCTGGAAGAGCACCGAGAAATTCCGCGATGCATGCTTCTACCACTTCATGGTCTGGATCCTGAATCCTTATGCCGTGGCGCTTTTCATCTTTTGGCCGGGATGGATCGTCGTGGGTGCGGTTTGGCTGCTAGTCATTGGGTGGTGAAGCCAATGGCGCACTTCGCAGATGTTTGAACTCCGAGGAAGCTCCGCGGTCGCCAGCCACACGACCGACGCATGTGTCCAAGCTCTTGTGTAACGTTTTCTTCTATTGGTTGGGGTATCTCCCGACAAACGACAAACATCCCAAAGGACACAAACAATCACGAGAAGAAAAACGCGTTCCCCTCCGCATCCTGCCGTTTTCCTCGACTATAATCCTTGGTCGGATCGAACTCCTCCCACACGCTCGCGGGGAAAATATGTTTGTTCCGTTCGTACCAGCGTCGATCAACGACCTTTGTTATATTCGGATCGTCGTGGAAGCCTTCGAGGCGGGAGTCGAAAGGGGTGGCTTGTCCACTGGTGGACTTTTTGGCTTGGGGTTGGGACGGGCGGGAGAGGGGATCGTAGGTTGAGAGGTCGACGGGCGAGGGGGATGCGGTGGCTGAGCGAGAGAGGGCGGTGGGTTGGGCGGAGTAGTCGAATAGGGGGGTGTTGTTGGAACCGAGCGTTTTGTTGACGATGAAATAGTAGAATTCGTAATGCTATACGAAAACGTCAACTGGCCAGTTCTGAAGTGAAGAAACTTGCCAAATACTCACATGCGGTATAATGACTTCTCCCCTCACGAGCATGAGGTCGTCCACGCCAACCCTAGCCCACTCCCGCCGATTGGCCTTCTCCCCTGCGCTACCCACGCCCAACTCCGCGCCTACTTTCCTACTCCTGTCCAAAAAAACCCAGATATAATCCCCTTTCTTGACTTTGCACATCCCCCCCGGAATATTCGTGCCGTCGTAGAAAACGAACGGAATAACCATCTCCGTCGCCTTGACCGCTTCCTGTAACACCAGAAATTCCTTCCGCAGCTGCTCCCGCGTCTGAGCTTCCCGTAGCAGGGCGGACTTGGTCATCGCTTTCGGCGCCACGCTGACGTTCGCATTGGGACCGAGTCGTTTCTTCAGTGCGACTTCGGCATTTTCTGGCGCCGGCGACGCCTTATTGGAGGCTTGTTGTCCCTCCGGTGTTGCCGATCTGGGAGTATCGACCGTTGAAGCTGGCGAATTCACATTCTGCTCTTCTTCGTCGAAGCCAAATGATAGTTTCCCCTTGACGGCCGGTTTCCGCTTTTTCTTCGGCGGTTGCGGCGTCGATGCTCTGTACTTTGACCATCAGTCCCACTCCCTCACACGGGTGTTTCAAAGGTGGAGGGTTATGGGGATTTACCGGTCACTCGGGGTAGCGGCGCCGGAGCCGGAGGCGGGCGTGAAGCGGCCGAAGCGAAGGTCTTGGGCTTCGCGCTCTTTTTGCTCGAGGGCTTCGGCACGGCGTTTGCGGAAGTCGGAGAGGTGGACTAAGCCGACGGTTTGCGATTGGAGGAGGTCTTCGGCGGTGGGGGCTTGGGTTGTGAAGCGCGAGGCGGTGGTGGGGTTGGGGGTGGATGTTCGGGAAGGGGTGTTGGAGGAGGGGGCGGAGGAGGCCATGGCTTGTTGGGGAGAGGGTGGTGGGAGTTGGAGGTGCGAGGGACTGGGGTTGGCGTCTTCCTCAAAAGTGCACCAAAGGTATCGTAAGATTTTGACCGATGTAGGTGCAGGGACTCTAAGCTAGCTAAGTTGAGACTAGTTCACGGAAACCCCTTTTGTCACAGAGCGCTGGCTTTCAACAAAGGCTCGGCCAATTCTTTCCGAAGATGGTTTGGACTGCACCGAGGTCAAGGTGAAGGCCAACAACAGAGGGCGTGCTTCTCTTTGTGCACAGCTTGCCTAACAGAATGATCCAAAACGGCCTTTGGCTGATCACTACGACAAGAACGTTAAGAACCCTACCGTTTTCGAGTTAGAGATAATCTGAAGGAGATAGACTGAAGGACGCATCCATAATCTATTGTCCATCGTGTCATTGTGGCGAAGTCTCCAAACCGGCGAGGAGCTGAGGTGGCCAATAGCGACGGAGCCTGAGGTCCGGCTGTACGCTACCTATCTAGCCCTGCGGCATGGGGAGCCTTCGCTCCTTTTTTACCTTATCTTCAGGTCGACGAAAACCCCAAGACCCCAGAGCATGTATCACTGCGAGATCCAGTTGCATTACTGCTCCGCGTTCAATGGATAGGAGTCGGCATCGTACGGAGCTTGACAAATATTAGGGCGTGAGCAAATTGGAGTCGTTCACGAGACAGTAGAGCGAAAGGCTGAACACGAGCTTCGAATGACCATGGCGATTATAAATTATGGGATAAATGGGACTCCGCTACCATCTTGACAGCAGTAAATGAGGAATCCGTGGGCTTGATTACCCAGGCTCTCGGCCGAGGAAATCAGGCTATAGGGGACAAAGTCCGACTATAGGAACACAATAGTAGGTGTACTTTGAGTGAAACATTTCTTTCAAGTAGTTTGTGCCTGTTCTCACTACCTTAAGGCAGTAACGTGTGGTTTCGGAAGTTCTATCACTCTTGTGTACCCGTATACTGTAACCATGACCTAATTTCGCCAAACAAGGTTGTGTTTTGTTTCTCCACCTCCATCTTCATCAACCTCTTTTCATATGTGTAATTAAATACTTTGACGTCTTCAATCGTTTAGCCTTCAAAAGCGATGGACTTTACGCTCCGTTGCAACTCGCTGAAATGCAGGGCTCAGCTGGCAGAGAGAGCAGTGGTGACCACGTGCAGGTACGTCTCCCAAGGCTTACTCTTGATCTTGCGTTGGGTTCGCCATAGATACATCTGACGTTCTCGGCCAAGTCACATTTTCTGCACCCCATGCTCGGACGCGTTAGGATTATCGAATGCTGCTGGAGGCAATCGATCGTGCCCAGCGTGTGGCACCAACCTACCCAACCCTGACGACGCTGTCTCTACTCAGCTCAATCCCACAGAGGACTACAAGACGAGCGTGCTAAGCGGCTTGAGCCCTAGTACCATCATGGAATGTGCAAGCAGAGGCCTAGCATTCTGGAGCTATCAATCTACACAGGAAATGTAGTATAGATATATGAATACGGCTTGAGCTATCTGCTGACAATCAATAGCGTCTATCAGGAATATCTTGCGAAGACACTGACTGATAAGTACGGTAACCTGAGTGTACACATGGACAAGATCATAAACGATGCCAACTCTGAGATCGAGAGTCTCCATCACAAGCTAGATTGTCAGTCTGGAATACACTCAATTTATGTCGGTTTATGCTAACGTCTCCTTTCAGCCATGCATGTCGACCAGGATAAGCTTAAGATGGACAATGCAAATCTGGTGCAAGCTTTTCGTGAAAAGAGCCGTAAACACCAGCAAACGCAGGAGCTTTATGATAGACTCAAGCGCAAGGAGATGACTGCTGCAACTCAGTCCGCAGCTTTCGAATCTGTAGATGAGGTTCTTCAGTCCGCTACAAGCCGCCAATTGCCACTCAATACCGGTAACAGCCACCATATCCAGCAACTACGATCCAACTCGAGAGCCCCAAGCCAGCCTCCATTACCACAGTTTACCCAGGATTACACTGGTGCGGAGCGCTTGAACAATCACCAGAGAGGCGGAAGTGGAGGGATGATGCCGCCACCGCCTGTTCGTGCCGGAGCAGGATACAACAACTCCGCTTATGGTTCCCGCAAGTCTATCCCATCCTTTGCAAGTATAATTCTGACCCGCAAATAGAGAACGAGATGATGGCAACACCCTCACAACATCGCACGCGACTGGGATCCTCTATTCGAGTCTTCGGACAACAGGGTGCAGGCGAGGGTCCTGTCAACATGGGCGGTTATGCTACAGGGGGTGGGCACAGCCAGACTCCGTCTCAGCGGCACCCGCTTGGCGCAGTCAACGTCAACAGTGTCAGCAGATCCGGCATTAGTGGCTACGGCATGAGCGCGGGCATGAAAGTGGGCAGGCAGCAAGGCACAAGTGCGTCTTCTTAGGTTCTCCTCTTCTTACCGTCGGAGCAGGGTGCTTCGCATCGATTGTTAAAGCGTCAAAAATCGCTGACTTGTCCCTAGCTTCAAAAGAGGTTGGCAGGAGCCAAAATGGCGACGCTTACTACTTTTGATAAGACTCTACTTTTGAACTCTTTGCTTCATGTCCTTTGGCATCGGTCGTGATGTCTAGATTTTTTGAAGTTCTCTTGGTATTGCAGACCCTAAAGCAACGTAAGTAGCAATTCTCAGACTAGGACGCCCCCCAATACTCAAACGGCGAAGAAACTGTCGAAGAAGATCAATTGTTGTGCCATCTGCGCTTTTGGGTTTATTGATTCACAACGTGCCTTTCATTATCGGTCTGATGGTGAGGATCCCTCGGCTTTCTCTGCCTCCAAAATGTCCCTCGTTTTAAGAGTGCGCCTGGGGCTCGAAGCCGTTTCCGGAATACTCGAAGAGGATGTGGATTGAAACGGTGCTCTAAGCAGTAAGAATACAACAAAGACGATTGCTCAAATGCGTATTTTTTCCCGAGGGGCTTCTACCATAACGGTGCTTTGTTCTTTCGGCGGCTCATCGATAGTGATCAATGTTCAATTTTCTCTTTGTTTGCATATCATAGTATAAGAAGATCTTCAGGATTATGAACGCCCGTGTCAGCAATTTTCACAGCAGCTCGACTCGATCTACTTTTGCTGCTGCAAGTTTAGACGGAACTGTTCGAAGCTACTGCTTACTGCCTCAATTGCCTGGCGACCTCCCGAGTATACACAATGGCCGCACCGCCGCCGCCGCCAAATGGGCCACCACCACCACCACCACCACCAAATGCGGCCCCAGGTCCAGGTCGCATGGCTTATTACAGAGCCCAAAACCCGGGTATTACTGGACTTGAAGTCATTCTTTCGGGGCCGATCCAGGATGCTATCGCCACAATCACTCCTGTTCTCAACCAGTATGACATTGACTCACTGCGGACTGCGTCTCCGCGCTGGATGGGCGGGCTGCCAGATGTGCCATTCGATGAAGAGGGGCCTGACTGCAATGAAGATTATTGGGGAGGTTTGGGAGGACATCTACTTCTTCAACCATGTACAACGGGCGCCCAGTCGAAAGTAGCGATGAGACGTTGTGAGAGAGATACGGACGTGGGGCACGCAAACCCACGAAATCATCATGTATGCCAAGCATGCAGAGACCATAATGCGGGTGTCCGCGGCCACGAGTTGCAGCTCGTCAAGGAATCCAACTTGGTGAATGTCTGCAATCCGTGCAGGGACTTGATTTTAAGGCAAACCCCTTGGCAGGGTCAGAATTTCAGCACGTGCTCTTGCCAGACTAGGATCGACCAGCGTACTCCGGGCTGGGGATGCCATGACTGCTGCTGGGCCCCCATCAGGGACCTTTGGCAAGATGGTGGGCGTCTCCGTGAGGGCCTCTACTACACACGAAAGTCGGAGCTTGGAGGTGTAACTGTGGACCGAGTTCGTAACCCACGTCGCAAAACGCCAGCCTGCCCGAATTGCAGCGGTCGAAATAGGAGTACCCAAAGAACGGTGCTGATGTGCTTGGTTTGCAGGGGTCATGATGTCCGCCATGGCCGCACTTAGTGAGACGCGTGAAAGCTTCCGGAGGGCCCCAGTAGGAGGACATGGGTCGGGAAAACGAGGTATTAGTCTAGGTAGCCCGTCCCCACTTCTAGGTCTGGTGGAGGGAGCCGCGGGATCTGATGGCTGCTATGTATTCCGCAATTTAGTACTGTTTGCCTTAATTCATGAACCTTTTGCGAATCTTTGTTATTACCATATTCTATCATCTATATCCCTCAAATCTGTACGGTTCTTGCGATGCTTAACGGTTTACTTGATGTCCTTGTGTATTCGCAGTTGCTATGATTGATACTGAAAATTGCCCCCCTTGAGGCTCCTCTGAGGGCTATAGGATGAACTGTCTAAGTTGTATTGTTATGTACATTGTTAAATTTAGTGGCAGTCCTGCGTCGGAGGACCGTATTGTCACTGAGTAAAAGGCTGCTAGGGGATCCCCGGACTGAAAATTGCACATACTACTTATTATAAAGGAACTACAATTCTTCCAAACAAAGGATTAATCTAATTCTGGCACTTTGCTTTCACGGACTTTTCTCGTTTGAAGCATTTTCATTGTGTGAAGTCTAAAGAACCTATAAGACAATGTATTTCTTTATCATCCACAGTCATTGTGAAAAACATGAAGGAAACTGTCTCTCCTTTATAATCTCTGCGATACGCTGCCATTGTACCGGCAAATCACACGTGTAAAAGTTTCATGCAAGAACTTGAACAGTAAGCACACAACCTCTGTACAGCTAACAATCTTCAGCCAATGCCTCCAAAAACAATCAAAGACCATGCGGTGGAGATCGGTGATGAACCGCACTTTCATGAAGCAGACCGCAGCAAAAATGCTCCGCTAGATCGTTTCCACCGAGAACATCCGCGTCGACCTTCACCCCTGTCGGCGTCTACCACCTCTGAGGAACTGGGAGGGCCGCCTAAGGAAGACACTCTTGGGGATGGCACCCCTTCACGCCCGCCATCACCGGCTCTCCAGCGGCCGAGACTGACGATTAACACCGCCGTGGCAACTGCCTCCACGCCTTCAAGGGGCCCAGTAAGTCCCGATACGCCAGTTGTTTCTCCCGTGTCTCCACTGTCGCCAGTCTCTCCTATTAATCTTCTATCTTCTAGCCCAGCACCCAGGTACCCTGTCAACCTTGGAATCCGTCCAACAGGCCTGAGGAACCCCGTTTTACGAATAGATACATCCTCTTCTCAATCGAGCCAGACAACGAAATGGATCGCTCACGTTCCTCCTGCGACTTTCGCTCCTTCAGACGTCGCCGCCTCTCTCACTGACCAACGCACTTTGCTCAACCAGCGTGAGCTAATCCGCAGAAGAATCGCCCCAGTTCTCGAGCCTGCCCTTCACCCAGAGACAAGAGTTTCGAGTGTGAATGTCGCGGGTATGTATCGTGCGATCCGGACAGTGCGTGCCGAGATAACTGATGTGAAGGACTGGCAGCTCGCCGAGGCGGTCAAAGATTACGTGGGGCAATTTGGTGATTGGGAACTTTTCAAAGGGAGGTACTTCAGGGCAAACAGAGACAGGATTCGTTTGAGGGACCAGAACAGGTTTCTAGAAGGTGAGGTGCGGAGACTGGAGATGGCTCAGAGGGCGCAGAGAGACATCCTGCAGTATAAGACGACACAGAGACAAGCAAGAGGCATGGATCAAGACCCAGCATTATCGGCAGACAGTGAGTTGCAAGCATTGAGAGACGAGCTGGCGAGCCGGGACGCGGCCGTGGCAGAATGGAGTGAGACTGAAGATGGCTATATCAAAGAAGTCTCAAACATTGAAAAATGGATCAATGACTTGCAGCATGAGAAGGAAACGTGGAAGAGAGATGAAGCTAAGTTAAGGTTGAAAGTGAAAGAGCTGAAGAAAAGGGACACACAACAACAGACGGAGCTCGCCAGTTCCACACAAGGACAAGGAACAAGCAGCAATGTTTCATCAAGCTTACCGTCATCCGAGACAACCCAAGACAGTACAAGTGTTGCTAGTCAGCTAAGAGCAGATAACACAACACTACAACGCCACTTGCAGGATGCCCAAGCGATCTCCGCTTCCATGACCACACGCCTCACAGCTCTCACGACGGAAACCTCTTCCAGTGGCCCCGCCAAAGACAACGACGAAGCCCTGATCGCCGAAGTCGAAAGACTCAGCGAAGAAAACGAGCGCCTAATGACAGCCATGGACCAAATGAGCAGACAAATCAGTGCCACCCGTCGGCAGCAAGAGCAAGCCCAAAGCCAGCCGGACTCCTCATCCGCTTCCACCCAAACCGAAGTCCTAGGAAATTCAGACGCCGAAACACAATCCCAAGGCCCCGCTCACTCAGACGCCTCTTCACAAACAACCTCTGAAGACGAAGACGGTTTCTCGGATACGCCAGGCAATCCCCCGACCACCGCGGCCTGCCAAAGGCGCTGCGCCGAGCTGCTCGCCCTCCTCGCCGCGGAAAGAAACGCTCACGCACACACCCAGGCCCTCTTCCGCGACTTCCGCATTCGCGTCGGTGAGGCCCAACTTTCCCAGCAACAGGGGCAGTCCTCTCAGTCTTCGACTCCAGAAGAAGAAGAAGAAGAAGAAGAAGAAGACCCCCTCGAGGAAACAAGCGACACCCCCGACCACCAACCCTGTAGACGACTCCTACAGGACGCACGAACTGCGCATGCGGATACGAAGGAAAAGCTCAGGGTGGTGTGGAGCGAGTTTAAGAACTTGAATCGGGCGCATTCGGAGCTTTTGGATGAGTTTGATGCGGTGGAGGTGAGGAGGGAGAGGGAAGAGGAGAGGAGGGATGAGGAGATTAGGGGGTGGCAGGGGAGGTTGAGGGGGATGAGGGAGATGATTGAGGAGTTTGATGCTGGGAGAGGGAGGTGAGGAGGTTGGAGGTGAGTTGTTTCTGTTTGTTGTATAATGCGCCTGTTTTGAGTTGTATATGTATACTTTGAGATCGTTAGGAGTTTAGTTATTATCAGGAGTTTGAGGACTTCTCTTTCCATCATTGCTTTTATCATGTCAGACGTAATAATGAAAGAGTTAACAGTTCTGAGCAGGGGGTCCCTTGGACTACTTGATCACGCAGAAAGTTTGGAAAAATGTTTAGTGTGGAGGTATTAGGAGACCTTGATTCTAATAATTTCCAGCCCAATGATTACCACATGATATCTTCATAATGGTATTATCAAGAGGGTCCTCAGCCACGGACTACGACTTATATTACCCGTATACCCAACGCCATCGCATTTTCACAGCCCTATCCCGACTGACTTATGCAAGTTCCCTCATTATGTTATCAAGACACCTAAGGAAAAGCAAAGAAAGCTTCCAATTAGACCCCGCACAGGTCTCGAAATCGAACCTGCTCCAGTAGAGAAACCAAACCCAGTACCCGAGGCAGCCGGCGGCGCGATAGTCGTGGAGGGCAGACCTACCCCACTGGGTCCGATAATGACGGTCTTGCCGGAAATAACCAGGGTTTCCGTAGGTGCACCGCTACCGATTGCGTAAGTAGAGCCATCAATAACAACATCAGTTGGCTCAATCGAGAAGGTAAGGCCATCAGCAACCACCGGTGTCGGTGTGACGGAAGGCAAACCAGGCGGCGCAATAGTTGTGGAGGGTAATACTACCCCGCCCGGTCCTATAACGACAGTTTCGCCCGAAATCACCAAAGTCTCGGTGGGAGCACCACTACCGATTGCATATTTAGAGCCACCAATGATAACGTCCGTTGGCTCAATCGAAAATGTAATACCATCGGCAGTCACCGGCGTTGGCGTGATGGATGGTAGGGAAGGTGGGACGAGGGTCGTCAAGGGTAGACCAACCCCACCCGGTCCTATACTGACCGTCTCAGTGCCGATGACGACGGTTTTCGGGACCGAGCCGGGGCCGATAGCATAGGTAGTACCGCTGATGACAGCTTGGGTGGCGTCTATGGAGAATGTCAAGCCATCCACCACAACAGGTGAGGGAACTGTGGGCGGATAGAATGGCAGAATGGTCGTTGAAGGTAGACCAACCCCACCCGGTCCTAGACTGACCGTCTCAGAACCAATGACAACTGTCTTTGGGGCCGAGCCGGGTCCAACAGCATAGGTATTTCCGCTGATTACAGCTTGGGTGGCGTCGATAGAGAAAGTCAAGCCATCCACCACAACAGGCGAGGGAGCTACCGGTGGATAGAATGGCAGAATCGTCGTCGAAGGTAAACGCACGCCACCAGGTCCGAAACTGAGTGTCTCTGTGCCGATCACGACGGTCTGAGGAGTTGCTCCGCTTCCAATGGCGTAAGTGACGCCGTTGACGACAGCTTTGTTGGAGCCAACATCGATTTTCAAGCCGTCCGCTACTACCGACGAAATGGTAGGGACTGCCTGTCCTGTTGGGATTGGCACAGTAGTGCTGGCAAACCCGATGCCATTCGCGCCTATGCGGATTGTTTGCCCATCTAGAACCGTTGTTATCGTGGGGTTGCCTGGAGAGAACAAGTATGTTGAAGATCCAACAACGGCAGCTGAAGGGCCTAGTGAGAAGGTGATGCTTCCCACGGTCACAGCTGATAGTGTGGGTGAAGCAGCCGCTGCGGTAATAGGAATTGTTGTTCCAGGTGCGACTAATCGAGATGGTCCGAGAGTGAAAGATTGTCCTTGGTACACGACAACCTGCGAATAAGCTGTAAGTGGTATTGTTGCGCTCGGAGCGATGAACTCGGAAGGGTTTATAGAGATCTTTTGTCCGTTGTAGGTCAAAGCCACAGCTTCAGCCACGACAGATGAGCCGCTCGCAGCCGGAGGGATGACTAGGGGTATTAGGGGTGCCCCAGCTGCAGATGTGTGACTGTCCACCACAACATTTGAAGGCGCTATAGAAGTGTGGATCTCGGCAGCTGCGATCTTACTCGGAGCTGTCACAGCTGGTATTAGGTCGCTGACCGGTTTTAGAACAAACACAACAGCGGGGATGGCAGCAACCATGGCATCGCTGGAGGCCGCTGCGATGACTAATGCAACACCTGCGAGATGTCCAGCCGGTGCGACAGAAGCAGCTCCAGATCCTGATCTGTCAACCGGTGGAAGGTTCGCAGGGGTACTCGTCGGTACGGAGATTACTCCAGTTACAAAAGATGTGGTGATCCGGGTATCAACCGCGGGAGTAGGAGCTTCTCCAATAGCTGTGTGATCGGGTATAGGAACAGGTACAGGTATGGTAGTTGGCCCAAGTGTGGGATTTTTGGTGACAGTGGGTTGAGTCTGAGGACCAAAACTAAGGCTGACAGATTCAGCAGGAACAGTGACCACCGCGGGTGATTTCTTCGTTATCAGTACAGTGACCAGCTGCGTCGCGGTCGCTTCCATCGATTCGAAAAAAGGAGCCGGACCATTGCAGTGCCGGCAACGGGACGTGTGGCAACTCGTTGATGTTACGTTCCCGCATAAAGGGAGGGGCTGAAGGAGGATCGGTGGAGGGCTGGGGGCGCCCGCCGTTATGGTGATGGTCTCGTTCGTCAACAAGATTGTGGACGTCACAGGAACATACAAATAACCAGGACAGGTCGTCAAAAAGGAGGAGCAGGCGCCCGGTCTTCCAGTTCCATGATATGAATTGGCTGTTGAGATCGATTCATTTTGGGCACCTTGAGTGCTCGATGCAATCGACGCGGGGAGTGAATGCTGCCCTCGAGTGGAGTGTTCTACCCGGATAGATGTAGTTTGATTTATAGTAGTCGAAGAGCCGCTAAATACTGGATGTTGGTTCGATGATCGCGGTGGGCCAACCTTTATTGAAACCGTTGGAAGTGCAGTCGCAGATGGGCTCTCCAAAGAAAATGAGGACAACGACGTTGACAATGATAGTGACTGTGTTGAGATAGTTGACGTTGGAGTTAGTCCGTTAAGATCTGGAACGAAAGTTGTGTTGGCAGCAGAGTATTGCCTCCGAAAGCGGACTTGGAGCTATTAGTAAAACTAAATGGCAGCGAACCAGCATCTATATCAACCTACAAGGAGAAGAGGCAAAGTGGTCCTCAAGGGCTTTAGTACACGCCGAAAACACAAGCGCGGCGCACAAGACCTGTAGACAGTGAGGCATGGTGATGCTTTAGTTGGTTACGCCTGACCTGTGTCTATGTTGCTGACGTCCGGAAGAGCCTCCGCTATGTCAAGAGCAGCGTGACCAGCATCACACAACAAGCACAACAGAAGAAAGGACTAAGAATGTAGTATTGAAACGACAGACAAAGGCACAGGAGAGAAAAGGAGCAGTATGACGATAGATACTCTGTATATCTACTTGGGACGTTATGTAGCACAGAAAATGACCTAGGCACCCATGTGGCGTACCAGCCCCGATGGCCTTGACCTTTCGACGATCCATGGCCCTCGAACTTCAGCCGGTACATGAATCCTGCCCTATGAGTAGGCGATTGCGTGTTCAATGGTGTGTGCAGTGCGTGTTTGTACCCCAGAAAGCCGCCCTTGGGGCCGGTGGGACCGTTATCTGTTGGCGGAAGTAACATGATGCCCAGGTCGGCCCATCCGTCAGGGTAAGCACTAAAGAGGAGGAAGGAATTACGTAGCGTACGCATCCATGCCATGCAGTTGAAATGAAAGCGGCGGAGGATGAACAAGAGAGCATGGAAAACACGAGGGAGGGTTGTCCAGTAGATCGAATCGATTGGCTGTCGGGGCTAGGTCTATAATGAGAAATACCTAACTAGGAATGCCTGGTGAAACCGAAGGGCTGAGGAGGCTGAGTCCGAACTCCCGTCAGTGGATTGCGCATTTCCCTTGGCCCCCTCCAGCTGTCTGTAGCTCGACTCTCGGCGTGAGACTTGGGACTACAGCGATGCTACCCACACCGTGCTCGTAAAGGAGGCTCTTGGTGACTTCCGGCCGCCTTCTCGTCGTCGTGCCGTGTGTCACTCAGCCCCGGGTGAAAGTCGCACAATGACAAATGTACTCGGGAAATTCCAATAGTGTTATGCAGCGCGGTATTGGAAAATGGAGAATCGGAGCATACGTCAATGCCTCAATGCATGCACCGCCATGTGCGCGTCTAGGCAGTTGCAGGAGCAAGGCAGATTTCCTCACTACCTTAGGGCGCACTGTCGTTCCCAGTCAAAGGACCTCCTCGATGACTGAGCAATGAGAACGATGATCAGGAGATCTTGGCATTGGACCTGCAGAGATCCATATCTTCTACCTCGGTGCTTTCTCTGCATCATTATTCCTCCCAACCGGTCTTGATTGTTTGATTCGTCGAAGGGAACCCCAGCTAGAGAGTGCCTACTGCCGACTGCCCCTCCGTAGCCTTGGCCAATTTAGCCGACTGCGCCGCACGCACATGTGTCTACTTTCCCGGCTACTACACGCCGGAGGGCACCAATGCAGGTCCATCGGTGGGGAGGGCGGGCTATGTATGACACCTAGAAATAGAAGTCGCTCATAGTCCCTCAGCCGCTTGGTGCAACTACCCGGTTGATGCGTCTTGATCGCCATTACAAGTTACGGTAGCATGGCCTTCTGTCCTTGCCAGGGGCGCCTCCACCGTCCTTTTATCTGCCTAGCTTCGAAGCTCCCCTACTGTTACGGACATAAGATGCTTACTTGGCATGGGTGGTATCGACTTTGAATGGCTTGCTCACTGGTGACCCCTCTACTCTGATCATTTACCACATGTCTATCCTATCTACAACGTTACATATCGAATTGTCGTGCACAGTCTTTGTGCGCTTCTGCTTTGCTCCTGCTATATTGCGGTGCTTGCAGGTCGTTTCTATTTCTTTCTGACCCTGCTATCATCGCTCTCATAGGTAGCTGAGGCTCCTAGGCAACTGGGGTCCATGCGGTATCTGCTGGGCTCTTCAGAGTAGCGCTTTTTGCGCGGTCTCTTGCTACAACACCTCTCTCGACGTCTGACATCAGCTGCCATCAGGCGGTTCAGATACCGCCAAGCCAAATGTACAATGTTGCTATATGCTTTGTCGTTCGCTCTCTTGTTCTCCACAGCTGTCGCCGTCAAGCCTACAGCATTCTCGATACCTGTAAGGACAGATTTTCTTGGAGATGATGGGAACTGGAGTCCCGTCTCTATTAGGGTTGGGAGTCCGCCGCAGTGGGTAGATGTCCTCGTCAGCACTGCCAGTGAGGAGACATGGGTTGTGGGACCTGGGGGATGCGATGGCACTGTCATATGCCAGACCAAACGTGGTGGTCTATTTCGAAGAAATGAATCAAGCACCTGGAACGATCAGGGTTACTACAATCTCGGTCTTGACCCGCAACTGGGGTTCAGCGGGAACGGCGATTACGGACTCGATACTATCTCTCTTAACGATCAAATATCTGTTCCGTCACAGATCATCGGTGTCATCAACAGCACAGACTACTGGAATGGGTTCCTTGGTCTAGGTGAGTGGCCATTAACCATTCGTTTGATGAGACCACCAGAGCTAATCTATTGCCTGAAGGTGTGAAGCCTACAAATTTCACCACTGTAAATCAATTGACGTTCTTGAGCAGCATGGTCGAAAACCAAAGTCTTATTCCGAGTCATAGTTATGGATACACCGCTGGAGCTTACTACCGTCAGAAAAACGTGCCATCCTCGCTCACAGTAGGAGGCTATGACCAGAATCGATTTATACCGCATAACATAAGCTTCGAATTGAATCCCAATCAAAATCCCATGGTAGCGCTGAACTCAATAGCCGTGACAGCAAATCCGCTGCCCGCTTCAAATATGAGCACTGGCTGGGCTACCAATCCGCTCCCTATATTCGCATCATTTGGTACAGCAGATGTTGGCCTCTACATCATTGACTCTTCGACGCCATATCTATGGCTTCCTGAAACAATATGCGAGCAGTTCGAGAGCGCTCTCGGCCTCACGTATGACGATGAACTCGAGTTGTACACTTTCGGTCCCAACGCTACTCAGCATGACGTCCTGGTGAATTGGAACATGACCTTCAAGTTCATCCTCGCAGACCTACCAGGATCAACCAAAACAGTGACAATATCTCTTCCCTATGCTGCGTTTGACCTGCAGCTTTCCTATCCATTTCTCGGGCTCAATGCAACCGCATCGTCTCCGGCGACCAATTATTTTCCTCTTCGCAAAGCCGCAAATGCCACGCAATATACCATCGGACGCGCTTTTCTGCAGGAAAGCTACCTTAAGGTAGACTACGAAAGGAACAATTTCTCCATCCACCAAGCAGTTTTTGACAGCAACGCTCTTAACAATGTCAACCTTGTGGATATCTCTCGGCCACGAAACAGCACATTCACTGGCCCATTACTTGAAGGAAGCAAGGTGGGCAAAGGGGCTCTTATTGGGGGTGTCGTCGGTGCGGTATCTCTAGGTCTTGCCGTTTTAGCTTTCTGTGTTTTCTATCTTCGCCGGCGGAGGTTCCGCATGGCTGGTCAATATCTTGATGATAAGAACGGAGCTAAAAGACGGGGGAAATTCTTGAAGAAAAAGGATCATCTTATCGAGGTTGTAGGGTCTACACAATTCCCTACAGAATTTCCCACCGACCGAGAGATTGTCGAATTACCTGGGGCCCCGCCCACTGAATTGGAAGGCAGCCCTGTGAATGCCTCGGTCTATAGAGCAGCATACCACAAGTTCAGTAACGAGTTGCCGACCGGCATGAGTCACATCGGAAAGGAGCCGGTGGAGCTTGAAACTCGAAGGAGTCCAGCGCGGTTGTTTGAGCTGGACTATACTCCAGCGAACAGTACACCTTCGCCCCCAGGGTACTCTCCTGAAGGGCTAGGACCGCAAGGTACCGTCAGCAGTAGAGGGATGAGTACGGTGTCAAGTCAATTATCCTCGCCAAGGCCTAGTCCTCTGACGCCGGATAAGAAAGTTTCACCCACGGCCATGACCGCTAGGATGGATGGACGGGTTTACAGGAACGATAGTCGAAGCAGGAGGTGGGTGGGGCAAGGCGCCGATGTTCACAAGAGTCCAACAGAGTCGACATATCTCGTGGACAGCGCAGAGCCGGGAAGATTCCAAGAAGGTACACAAACAAAGTCTCGGCGATTTAGCTGGGAATAATGATAGGGATAAATGGGTGCTACTATTAAGTGGTTAATTTATTTAGAGATAGATTGGTGATCCTCAGCAGAAAACCAACAGCATTGATCCGTAAAATCAAAAGGTGGGGATCCAATGATTCAGCTTGTAGCATCGGCGCATTTGATCCTTGTTAAGGCTTGATTATCACTGTAGTAATATCGGAGGCCTCTCTGTCTGTGTTTTGATCCTTCCGCCTGGCTCGGCAAGGATGTACGAGTAGACTGACGGCAGAAAACCCCCGTACAGCCCGATAACCTCTCACTTGGCGTCATTGCGAAACCGCAACCACACTTCGTGGTCAAATGGCCCGATAAGCAGGACATACCTTAAGGTCATCGAAGAGTACGGTAACTTGCTGTCGCGATGTTACCACGATGAAATACGAGATGCAAATACCTCCAACCTAGCGGTATAACACAAAGCTTCTATCTCCGGAAATGTCATCCACAAGCAGCGTACTGTCCGGGCTTGCCCCCCAAGCCTCTGTTAACTCATCATCCGGGGCTCTCTTCACTTCGGCTTTCGGTCGTATCAAAGCCTCTGCGCCGAATGTGACCTCCTACATGAGTCCCACCCCAATGGATCTGCTCCTGGCAGTACCTCGCATGGTGGCTCGTGGAGCCTCTTTTGCCTTCATCACCGTCCCAGAACATATCGATAACATGCTTGGAATAAGGCCTGGAGGGAGCGTTATAGCAGAAGCTACAGGACAAGGGGCACAGAACATAGCATCCGCAGCAATCTCTGGCGCACAAGGCACTGCGGCGGCCGCGACGGCGGCCGCTGCACCAATCGAGGGTACAGAAGGCGGAATGCTAAGTCAAGTGCTTAGTTTTCAGCACCTGCGCAACTTCGGGGGGGTCTTCAGCTACCTGACCAGTAAATGGGCACTAAGTTGTTTCACGGTTGTCTGTGCTCTCCATCTACATGGCTTGTTCAACCTCAGAAAGGCTGACATAGCGTACATAGGCCATCATACTAAACCGCACTCACATCTATGCCTCAGCCCGTCGCCACATCACCCTCAACTTTTCGTTACGGTTGGCTCTCCGAATAGTCCCCCTTCTTCTCTTTCTTTGGCAAACGCTATCGTTCCTGCAAGCGATGCGCTGTCAGACATCACCAAACTATTCAGTGATGAGATACGGAAAGCCCGGGAAACGCTTGACGCTAGATTTCGCAGGTGATGGAGGTCCTCTGTATCATTTGAGCTCAAGCCTTCTCTTCTGGCAGAATGCTCAAGAGTCGTGTCTAGCAGTCAGCATGATAACCAGTACGCCTGGTCTCGAAGCCCAATCCCGTCGCGGATCGTTCTCCCTACTCTGGCCGCTCTTCCAATCCCTGTGCGTAGGCCAATTCATCGAGACGTTATCCTGTGCTGTTCAGGGGCGCGCCGTGATGACAGAAACAGGGATGTCGATCTTTGAACATTCCCTTGCATTTGCGGAGGCAGAGGCAATGGTTGGTAACTCTTTTGGCTTTGGGCCATTTGGATTTGCAAAAATGAAGCCTGCCAGAGAGATCCCTGGCGGTGACAGAGCGTCTGATACGTACACAGCTGTATCGAAGAGTCTTCTCTTCGACCACTTTAACACACCTCCGGAAGTGCTACTGATGGGGCTTATCTCTTGTCTAAACAACCTTACCTCTCACATCCTGGCCGTATTCGGTGCGCAAGGAAGGTTTCGATTGATAAACACCGGAATCTGGGGCTTGTGTTTCATGGGCTCTTTCGTCTGGGGGTTCTTCAGCTTCTCGCCCGGGGGCCCCCTAGATGCGCGTATATTACGGTTCCCTACGGTCTGCATCGTTGGCTTCATTCCCCATATTTTACTTCTTCTCGGAATCTGTATAAGTGCCACCATATATCTACTGGCGTTGATACTCTCGACCCTTTCCCCTCCATCGACTATGCCTCCCCCTCGGTCATGGAGAGAGAGGTTCAGAATGGCGCACGAAAATTTGCAGGCGAATGGTCAGCTTTCTACGATAAGGATCAGCAGGCACGAGGACTTTTACACCGCACTGCTAAAAGTTGGTTTCACAGTGCTAACAGCTGCGAGCGAGGCCGTTTACCTCCATGAAGGACGCAAAATCGGCGTCGGTCGATGGACATGGCTAGAGGATGAGAGGATGAAGGAGATTGAGCAGTCACGGGGCTCTCCAAGCGATTGGCGTAGTGCTATTCCACAAGATGTTATGGATGGACCAGACGCCATCGCGAATTGGGCAATGCTTGCTGAGGAACAGGAACCGCAGACCTTTCTCGCCCCGAGAAAATGGAAAACGGGTTATGCTCGAGAAAGAACCACGAAGATCCTTAAAGGAAGTCAAAGTACGCCAAGGACTGGAACGGATGGCGTAGGAGCCTTGCAAAGAGGAAACCGATATTACATGGCTTGGGAGTTTTTCGCAGGAATTTTCTGGCTTATCACAGGCTGGCTCGCGTTGGGCTTGATGAAGATACTCAACAAAACTGGAATAACCAGACGGCCAGCATGGTTGAGAAAACTAGACAACAACGCAAGAAATGACAAAAGAGGACACGGAGTAAACCCTGAACCTTCATCTCCCGTCCTGGACTTCTGGGTCTTATCTGAGGATGGGAAGTTGTCCCTGCCGAACAACAATGACGTAGACGTCGAAGCAGAAACTAAGAAGAGGCTTCAAATCGCCGCAGAAGCCTGGGGCAGAGATGAAGAGAGCAAACTCGACTCTAACCTCTACGATTGGTTCAAGTATGGCGGATGGTGGGGAGAAAGGGATGATAGTGGAGACTATGAAGCATCCGAGAAAGATAATGATACCACGAGCGTCGTCTCCATGTCCACAAACGCCAATGACACTGACTGGGAGTCGGACGACAGTGGGGACGGTAGAAGAACACCCACCCAACGAGAACCGTACCCTAGCAGCGAAGACGACAGTCCTTTTGTTGACTGCACCCTCGATGCATCGCAACTCGCACGGCTTCTCGATCCCCGAGACCCAGAACAGCGACATGAAGCGAAAATCCTCGCACATCATCTCGCCAGCGACCGGCCACTGACACGAGCGCAGTTCCAGCATGCTCAGAACTTCGAGAGAGCGCACGTGCTTACATCCACACGCTACCGCCCTGCAGGTTTCACGGTCTCCTCCCCAAGCGGCAAACTGACTCCCAACGAAGAAGCAGAACTGCTCGAGCACCTCATCATATCCCGCCGGGCGCACCACGCCGCCACCGCGGCTGCCAATGCGAGTGACCCCGCATCGACGTGGAGGGAGGGCGCTGAAGGACTGGGGGCTGGGGGGCCACAGTGTGTGGTCTGCCAATCCGAGCCCCGGACCATCTTGGCCTGGCCGTGCAGATGTCTTAGTATTTGTGAGGAGTGCCGAGTCAGTCTCGCAATGAACAATTTCGGGACGTGCGTTTGTTGCCGGCAGGAGGTCATGGGTTTTTCGAGGTTGTATGTGCCTTGAGGATGGGAGGCAGAGGGCTTTCGTTGGGGGAGGGTTAGAGGGTTTATTAGGAGTGCGAATTGCATAGCGTCGGTTTAGCATGATGGGATCCGGCCTTTTTGGGAGGTCCTCTTGTTATTACCGTATCGGGCGTTCGCCATAGTAGTTTATAGAGGTACAGTCGATTCTTTGTAGCAATAAATACTTCGCAGTGTTATAGGCGTCACACAGGCATTCCACAGCTGAGGGGCCCTTTGACTATCTCATTACCTCGTAAACAATCAAATGCGATTTTGGAGGGAAAGCCATGCGAGGTGCAAATATTCCATTCGACTGTCCAGATCTTATAATACATCCAATCACAGTCTCTTATTCTTGATCTACTGCTGAGGGTACGGACGACCCTTAGGTTGACGTTCTTGCCCTGTTGCGCCTAGCTAGGCCCGGCCCGCGGAGTGGATCCGATATCATGTCTTCTTATCTCCACAACCTCTCCCGCAAACCACGTCCGAGACCAGGATGCTATATCCTATCGACGAGCTGCTACCAGACCGCACAGTGCGACATTTCATTGCCATGGGCTATCTCTTCAAGCCCAAGACACTCTGCCGTACACCCCGCTGCCGACCAATGGCACTGTGGAGCGCAATGGATGGGAGAGGGGCTCCTCCACTGTTTTCTCGAATAGAACCCTAGATCTCCGCTGAGGTCACATGCGAAATGGTAAGATTACGACGTCTGACCGGATCACGGCATTCGCACCTGTACAATGTTTGCTTTTGTGTCCTTTGAATTTCTTGTACTCTACTTAAGGAGCCTGGCCGTCCTTGTGCCCTCCATTCCACCCTATATGTGCTACCATCCCCCGGAGGCAGATAAAGACCACACCTATCGACAATGGCCTCCGAATTCAAGAAGCACTCCGTCATCATCGTCGGCGCCGGTCCCGTCGGTCTTCTCACCGCTCTCCGCCTTGGCCGCGCAGACATTTCAACCCTTGTTCTCGAGTCCCATCCCTCCTTACTGCGGACTACGCGCGCCTGCGTCTACATGCCCGTCATCAACCCCGTCCTGCGAAAACTCGGCATCTACTCTACTGTCGCAGCGCAGGGCTTTCTAAATCACCAGGGCGTCATATGGCGCAACATTCGGGGTGAGGCGCTGGCGCAGATGCGGCTAGGTGGGGAAAGTGACAACGAAGAAAAGGGGAAGGGAGGGGGAGAGGTAGAGTACGATGGCGTGTTATTGCTCGGACAGGCCGAGATGAACGATATCATCCTCGCCGAATTGGAGAAATGCCCCAGTGTAGAAATCAAGTTCGGCATGGGGTGCGTGGGGATTGAAAACTTGCCTGGCGCCGAAACGATTAAAGTAATGGCGCACGACCGCCGCACGGGTGAGGATCTGATCTTTGGGGCCTCCTACCTCCTCGGCACCGACGGGGCGAATTCCACCGTCAGACGTATTTCATGCATTCCCTTCGAGGGCTTCACGTGGCAGGAATGGAAGATGATCGGTACGGACGTGCTGTATGACTTCCCCAAAGAGCAGGGTTTCACGCCTATGAATTTCTGCGTGGATCCGGAGGATTGGGCCGTCATTGTCTATACTGGCCAAGACTCCGAGTCGGGGGATCCCCTGTGGCGGGTTGCTTATGGCGAAGATCCGAATTTGCCGGGTTCTAAAGAGGAGATTATGGAGAGGGCGCATGAGAGGGTTGCGAGATATACCAAGGGCGTCAAGGACTTTAAGATCATCAGAGCGGAGCCTTATTCAATGCATCAGAGATGTGCGGCGCAAGCGCGGAAAGGGAGAGTCTTGCTTGCGGGAGATGCGTTGCATGTGAGTCATTGTTCCTCTTCCTCCCATAAAAATCCAGGATTGATTGTACTCTAGTCCAACAACCCAATTGGCGGCCTTGGCCTCACAGGCGGCATCCTCGACGCATTCTCCTACGGCAACGCCCTCACCCGCGTCCTAGCGGACAACGAACCCGACTCCTTACTCACCGAATGTGCGACCTCGAGACGAGACGCTTGGCTTAAAGCGACGAATCCGACGTCGACCATAAACCTGAAGCGGATCACGTCGGACAAGGAAGAGGATGTGAAGGCGCGAGAGGAGTTCTTTGCGAAATTGAATACGGATCCGGGCTTTGCGAAGAGGGTGAGGGATGGGATGAATTTGATGATGTTGGAGTCGTTTGAGAAGGAGGGGGGGGGTAAGGGGGAGAGGAGGGATAGTGGGGTTGATGTTCTGACGGAGAAGATGGGGGCTGTTGTGGTGAAATAGGGAGGGTTTTGGAAAAAGTGATATTGGAAAGTAACATCGGGCAGGCTATCCAGGATAAATGGCTGTTTAAGTTTGGAGATTGGGGACCTCCTGGAGGATTTATGACGAAAACGACATTGTGAAAAGAACCAGTGTGTGCAGATGTTGATAGGTGTTGAAGGTCTGAATTCTGCATTCCCAGAAATGCCGATTACCACTTTCCTTATTAATGTGCTGCCGAGGGTCCCCTCAATCTATATCCTTTCAGGAGTGTCAACTGTCTTGAAGACTTAGTGCGTCTGACATCCAATTGAGTAGACGTGACGCTGGACAACAACGAAGCGCCAGCTAGATTACTTCGGCTCACAGCGCCCATACCTTTAAGCTATTATCACCCTGACCTCCCATCTCGGAGCCTGAAGACTCTAAGACAGAAGAGGCAGAAGAAGATGACTCATCCCCGCTCTCATTCCCAGACTCACTCCCCTCCGCAACGCCAGCCTTCCTCCGTCTCTGCCCCGAACACGTCGCAAGAACCGTGCCCGATGGATGCAGAACCGCCGACGAAACCACATCTGCCATTTCCCAAACAATCAGCAGCAGCCCATAGATATCCACGTAACAAACCACTCACCCTCATGCGCCTTAAAAACCCAACACTCCCCCACGGCCCCCTCCCTCTCCCCGACCCCCTCCCAAACCCTCACCACCCCATCCGTCCCCCCAGCCCAGACCTCCCGGCCCCACACCTCGACCCCCATCCTCTGCTGCGTCCTCGCTTTCCTCCCCCTCAGCCACCCGATCCGCCGTCCCAGCACCCGAATGTCAAACACCAAGACCCCATTACTCATCCGCTCGGCTACGTACAAGTACCGCCCGCACGAACTCCACACCGTTTGCGTGATGCCGCCGCCTGTGTACCCCTCTTCCTCGGCGCCATCATCAACCCCGTCATTCTTCGTATTGTCCTCCGCAGCGGCAGCGATCGAGAACACCGCCACCGTACCCCCCCGCCCATACCCGTCGTACAACCCGACCCACCGCCCGAACGTCCCCGCCGCCAGTACGCCTTCGGACGCACTCATCCCCATCGCGCTCACGCACCCCTTCATGCCCACCCCGCCGCCCACGACTTTCTTCCTGCGCGACGGGACAGTCGGCATGCTACTCACGGGCCCTTCGCCATTGCGGTTGAGATCGAAGACGCTGACCGTGCTGTTGGTGCCGGCGAAGAAGGCGGTGGTGCTTGCGCCCTCCACTTGCTCGTTGAAGGAGGGGGAGGAGGAGGAGGAAGAAGGGGCAGGCGGGAATAAAAGCGAGTACGCGGCCGTGTACGTCTCCGTTTGCGGGTGCACGAGGGGGTAGGATGCGATTATCCCCGGGGCGAGGGGCGAGAGGAGGCGGATGGGGAGGTGGGCCGGGGAGGAGAGGTAGAGGGTTGTGGGCGGGGAGGCGAGGGTGAAGGAGGGGTGGATGGCGGTGCTGTAGATGGGGGTGGGGTGCGGGTGCGTGGTGTGTGGTGCGAGGACGTGTGGGTGGGGTGGGGAGAGGAGGGAGGGGGGGCTAGCTTGGAATTGGGGGGGTTAGCAGGGTGGGATGGTAGAGGAGAGGTGGAGGGAGGGGAGGGTACAGGATGAATGCTCTTAGGGTATTGTCGGCGCTGGAGGTGAGGAGGGTGGTTCCGTTGGGGGACCTGGGTGGGGGAGGTTAGTGGGGGCGAGGGAGGGGAGATATCGGGGGTTTGGGGGGTGAGGTACCATTGGGCGCTTTTGAAGTAGTTGGCTTCTTCGTGCATGGGAGAAAAGCCATTGGGAGTGGTGGGAGGGGAGATGTGGTGGGTGTCATGGTTTGCTGCCTCTCGCTTTGCGGTATCTGCGATTGTGCCTCGATATAGATCACCGGTTGAGCCCACCAAGTGAGGCTGATACCGCGGAGTTGTCGTGTTTTCGTCCATGAAGCGATAAGTACCTAGATGCCGAGGAGTTTCTCAGGGCACTCCTGCCGAAACCGGGGTCATGATGTAAAGTGGCGCACCTCTCTACTCTCTACTGCTCAAGCCTTCCACTGCCCCGAAGCTTCTTTATCATGATTGGATAAGAGACAGTTGCTTAGTATTCCCTTAATCAGACAACGTAAGGGGAAGATGTCAAGATAAGCAATACTAAGGTAAGGGCGGGCCGTGTGATGCTAGCAGGGGGTGTTGGATGCTTCAAATGCGCCTCAGAAGGCTCCTCGGGCTCAATCGCATCATCATGGCTTGAATGTAAGGAACACCATCTCCGGCCCTTTTCCACCACTCATGTCCGCCATGGGGGCCGAGGGATGGAGACCACCATGCTTATTGATTGCTCAGAATCCATTATCGAATTCCTTTCTGCCACACGCGCTTCGTGATGCTGAAAAAGAAATCTCATGCAGTGGGCATTCTCGCATACTTGTGTGGATGTTCATGACGTGCCCTACCTTTTTGCGTGTGTGTGCGAGGTTGTGTCACATATAAAAGTCCAGTACCGTCTGATTCCGATGTTATCCAGCATCGCATTTGTCTTTTGCATCGATATTCCGCCCCAAACTTGCATTGTGTACGTGTTATTTACTACTTTTCTCGTACTACCGCCCACTGTAAACAGTCACGATGCGCTTCTTCTTCTCGGCTTTCTTTACTCTCCTTCTTTCCACCCTCGTCCTAGCCCTCTATGCCGACGACTTGGAGGTAGCCCAGGTATCTCAAACTATCCAAGCACATTCCGAGAAAAGGCTAATTATCGACCAGCTCGAACGACGGCAAGGAAATGCTGGGCCCCTCCAAAGTACTCTCTCGGGATCCTCCTCCTATCGGTCACCCACCTATGCGATAATGTCTTCCACTTCCTCCTCCTCCATGTCCATGACATCGAATTCTTCCTCGGTTTCCGCTACAGCCACTAGCATTGCGTCAGGATCAACAATAGGGGCAGGGGCAGGTGCTGGCGCGAAGGCGCCGAGTACTGCGGCTCAGCAGGTTGCGACCACTTCGTCCAGCAAGGGTGGCGCACCCATGGCTACAGGCCACTGGGCTGCGGCCGGAATCTTAGCAGTGGGTGTGGGAGGACTGATGATCTAGAATCATCACGCTGTGGTTGGGCGATGAATTAGGGTCCATGAGCATAGAGGGCCGGAACCTAAGAGTTAGGATATTCGTATGTTGGCAGGTCCTTGATGTAGATGAGCCCCAGCTTTGTATTTGTATATGAGCCATATAGAAAATTAGATTGCACATATCGTGTGTTACATCTAAACTATTACCATCGAGCATCTAATGTCTTGCTAACTCGTAGGACTAGTCGTTTCCCACCAAATATCGTCTCGAACCTCCTCAGCCTTTCCTCCACGGACATCTTCACGAAAGAAGTCAGCCCGAATTCGACCACCGGATCCAGCGTACCTAACACTATTTTCGTTCCATCAACGGGGGATTTCAGTTCGGCCAATACTACCTGGGCTCCGTACGCATTCATCCCCGCTCTTCTGAGAAAAACCTCCCACAACGTCTCATCTTGTAGCAATTTAAGATCCGGGCGGGTGGGTCCATGACTCGCCATCACCCCTACGATCCACTTCGCCAAATCTTCCTCACCGCCACCAACATAGATGACTTGTGCCTCGCACTCCAGCTGCTTGCAGAGACAAATAAAATCTAACAACGCTTCGCAATCTTGGCTGTCTGGAGCTCCCACGTTTATGATGTCACCCTCGAGGCGTCCTTCACTGACAATGATCAATAGCCTCTCGTAACGCGAGGAAGTCCGCATGACGCGTTCGCGGACTGAAGATCGAAGAATTTGATTGGGTAAAGCGCGTTGTTTGATCTTCTGCAGTGTCGTGCAGATCAATCCTGTACCAGGCGATAATATCAGGTCAGCCTCATCAGCCATGGTGTCATCCTGGTACCGAGCATCTGGCGCCTTGGACCCAGACGAAGAAGTGGAGTTTGTGGAGTGGAGATTGAAGTCTCGCTCAATGAATTCTGCAGTTGGAGAGAGCTGCTGTAAGCGCCGGAATAACTTCTTATTGGATGAGAAAGTGGATGAAATGACAAATGGACGATATCCTCCGGGAACTGCTATATCTGGTGAAGGTAGTGAGAGTTTCTCTGGCGCAGGCGTGGGCGGTTTTCGTGGAAGTTCGATGGGTGAGGTCTCTCTTGGCAGTTTTGGTAATGTGTTGTAGCTTGGAGTTACTGTTGAGAAGTAAGAACTATGGACGAGCTTGGGCTTCTTTATTTCACCACTCCTCGTGCCCATGAAGCTCTCCAGTGACCCTAGGGTTGAAATAGTGCTCCCCAGCAATGCCGGAAAGGGATGGCCATGTTCAGGGCTTTCCAGGGTTGCCTGGACATTCTCCTTGTGCGTAGATTTGACTTCTTGACCTCCACTCGTGGGTTCTCGCGCTTTGTCGTTACTAAAATCACGCACAGCGATACCTAGAATGGCATCCTCCATATTCTGAAGGTACAGTTTGCGCTTCCTTACGAGAGAGTCCATGTCGGTTGCTTCTGGAAAGGTGCCATGTTCAAGCTTTTCCACATCAGACTCGTATATCTCGTCAAGAATTCGAAGACCATCTGGCTTCCATACCAAGGTACTGGTGTCCACACATCTCGGCTGCGCTAAGAAGTCAGCGAGTATCCTATCGCTGGGAATACCCTCTTCTGTTGCAATTCTTCCCAACTCCTTCGGGAAGGGTGCCCATCGCATCTCACGCTCCGCCTTTCCACTTGCAAGCCAAAGATGGCCTTTGAAGTGATCCGCCTTGGCCTTCACTAGCAGCTGCTTCTGAGTTTTGGGAACCTTGCCGTCAACATCCGTGGTATGAGATTTCCAGGGCGGCACCGGCAAGGAAAAGTCCATGATGGGTACGGTGACTCTCCGAGTAGTATCCGCTTGCTGCAATTGCTCCTGTTCTAATCCACGGTCCACCTTCGCTGCGATCGGTGCGATACTCTCGGCGAAGAACGCATCAATATTTTCAGAAGATACATCCTCCGGTTTCTCGATCGGTAGCGGCTTGTCAGGAATGATGTCCATAAGGACTTCTCTGAAAGCTACACCATTTGTCTTCCAAGGTGGAGGCCGCTCAGATAGCGGTGGTGTTAAGGGACCCTCTACTTTGAATTCATGGGGCTTCGCTCTTCTTATCGGTGGCGAGGAATGCGGTTCTTGGACTCGTCTTATTGTACCACATAGCTGCCCAAGATCATCCGGCCCTCCCGTCACAGGATCTGAACCCTGTCGGTAGTCACTTTCGACGACCTTATCTGGAACAATCGCGTCAGTGGCCAGGATTGACACCTCGAGCTCTTGAGCCAGCTGTTTTGTTGGGGTTGTGTGGTCAGATAAGAGTTCGAGATGGCCGATGTCGGAAGATGGAACAAAGGGCATTGCTGGTGGTGACAGTGGTAGTAGCGGTGGCGTCACCGGCTCGATGATGGCTCTCTGCAGAACCGTCAGATATCCATTGGAGTTCGCAGCCTTTCTACGAACCTTTGTCTGGAACATCATTTCGTCGTGAAGATTTCCAACGTCTCCCGCGCTCCTATGAGGCTTTATTACGGACTCTAGGTAGCGTAATGTCTGTTTGGGAGCCTCAAACTTTTCGAACATTGCAAGTGCATTGTATGTCTGTGGCAAGCAGTAATAGATCGATGGCCAAGGTATGCCTTCACCATTCCCCTCCTCAATTTTTTCCAGCGGGAGGTGTTCACTTCCAGGGTCTGGTACGACTCGGCGGTGAAATTCCAGCACGTCGAGCTCGTGTACACTTTGGAGGATTGTCAGCTCCATCTTGAGGTTGCAGCGCCTATGACTTTTGAGCAGCGTAGAATCATCGAAAAGGTGTGTATCCTGGGACGATGCTATCACCGAAGACAGTAGCATTGCTACGTCTTTGCTCACAGATAACCGTTCTGGTGATGGAGTCGCAGTTGTTGCGTCAATGCATAAGGCCTCAGCAGGGTCCTCAAGCTGTAAACACTGGTGGTTAGGTCTGCGAAAGCTGCTTAGAGGGTTGCGCTCTAGATGGTTGTGGATAAGACCGTAGAAGTGAGCGTAGTCTAGGACTGAAGGTTCCCTGTCCTGTGACATGATATTTTGCACTCATATGGTAAGACAGCTCCGATTACACAATAGTTCCCCCACTAAGAATGCACATAACGTAACATAACTTTTGAAAGATTAGCAGAGGTGTGTAAACATGCAGGCCTCAGGATTAGGGATGAGAGAGATAAGAAGGATATTTGGAGCCGCGACTCTCGCCTGAATCTGATGCTTGTAAGTCATTGCAAATAATCATCATATATGATTGGACTTGATCATTATCCAGGCGGTCCTTGTTGGATTGTCTTTATAAGGACTGTTGTAAAAGGACGGTCGGAAAAGGACGTTAGATTAGAGATAACACTAGCCACTTAGGGCTTCGGCACTCTTGCCAACACGTCGGTACATTGTACCATGCCATGTGGGTATAACGAAGCGTGCTTGACTACCACGTTGCCAGTAACAGCCAAACTAGGGGCTATATAACGTCTTACTGTGAAAGAGTTTGTTCGGATAACAATTATCCCAGTCCCGCCAACTGGCTGCGAAGATGCACTACGCTAAAGCGATGACCGGTTGGTCAGGTGACTTGCCCACAGAAGATAGGAGATCGTAAAGGACAAAGTCACCAGTGATCCAAGGTGAACATTTGTCATGTGTTTTCATTGCTTCATAGATACATTGTCTACCTGTAAGTTTTCATTCTTGAATCCATTGGGTAATAGATGCACGCTCGCTAAATCGCATCAATCAAATTGACTAACCGAGAGTAGAGTCCGAAGCGCACATCAGGCGTTGCCGCCGCCGCCCTTTGCATGATCGTCGTCCTAGTCATTGTAGTTCGACTGACCAGACCCGTCCTTGTTCACTTTTGGTAGTCCATAGCAAGCATTAAAATCCTCCTCTTGTGACTTTCCAGCAGGGTCGAAGATAGGACGTTCACCATGGCAAGCGACACGAACTGCATGACGACGGTGAGGGGCGAAGCCATAGGACGCGGAATGGTTCTACTGCTCTGTCAGAATATGTAAGGTGCACCGGCTTGGTTATCACTTACGGAGATACGGTTGTCCCAGAAGGCAACATCGTTCTTTTGCCATTGGAAACGAACATGGAGCTCTTGCGTTGTAGCGATAACTTCGTTGAGATACCGAATGATGGTATCACTTTCCGTCTTAGGGATGCCGACGATCTTGGTGACGAAACCTGGGTTAAAGAACAACGACTTCCAGCCGGTGACAGGGTGGGTACGAATAAGTGGATGTTCCGTGGTAACCGGATCGCGACGTACTGGACGACCTAGCGCACGAGAGCCTTCAGCTTGCATGTCGGCAGAGTGCAATGCCGTAAGCCCTTCGAGGTACTTCTGCATTGGAGCTGACAATGTGTCGTAAGCCGCATATTGGGAAGCCCAGAGTGTGTCGCCGCCACCTCCGCGTGGAGGACCCGACAGAAGCTTGAGAGACGTGTAGGACGGTGGTTGGACCTCGTAGGTGACCTGATGGCCGTCAGTGAAAGGTTTTCATGGTAGGGGAATACTTTGAACGTACATCAGAGTGCCACAAGAAAGTCGGAGCAAAGAGAGCCCTTTGATCTTTAGACTTCTCATCGGTGTACACAACATGAACATCTTCCAATCCTGCTCGACGTGGGACAGATGTTGTAGCGTGCTTGTGAAGTTTACCAAAGTACTGTCCGAGTTCACGCTGGACGTCGATATCAAAGTCTGTCTGGTTGCGGAAGAACACAACGCCTCGAGTAGCAACGAGACGAGCGAGGTCATCTTTTTGTGCATCTGTGAGTTTAGCTAGATTGATGCCATGGACCTCGGTGCCGATCTTCGGATTGTAGTCAAAGACGTCGGTCGCTGCATCGAGGAGGTTGCGAAACTTTGGATGACCATGGAGTCCCCTGTCATGGTACGCTACCTCGGTCAGAGCATCCCAACGAACGTCCGGAAAGGTTGGGCGAAGGTCATCATGTTCATATATGTCATGGGTTTCGACGGAGGTACGGCCAGGCTCGTAGTCAACAGGAGCCGACACAACAATTGATTCCGGCCATGCGGAGTCACCCTTGGCTTTTATGTGCGTGTAGGTTTGGGAAGTGATTGGTTCTTCCAAGGAGGGAGCCATCATGTGCTATTTGGCACTTCGTTTGGGGTTATGTATAAAATAAGACTGAACGACAGACTGAGATGTTTACGGATCAAAGACGGTTGGTGTTGAGAAGAAGACTTGTGTTTTTAGATCAGGCGGCAGGCAAGAGGGGACAGGATGAATATATAGATTGAATGACGTTCCCCACTATGACACCATAAAGAAAACGAGCACACCATGGAGGCCGGCGGTGAAGAAGAGGAACCCGGGAGACTGGGCAAGGACCCAGGAGCAACTCTATCCACAAACATCACACCTCAATCCGGCATAGAATAGCGTACCGAGGGAGCAGGACCGCACCTGACCAAGCATAGGAGCTGCAGAACAAGGGGGATTCGAAGAGCAATGCTAATACGAATCCTTCCGCTGCGTCCATGCTTCCATGCCGAGCATCCGAAGATCAACCTCCGCGATTAACAAGCAATCTTCATTGAGGACGGAGCGAAGCCCGGCTTTGTTTTCTTGAACATTAACAACACGCATAATGAGCACAGTCCACTGCGGCGTATGCGGGAATGCTATGAACAGGTGAGGTCGGAAGAGGCGACGTTGGCCCTGCCTTGTTGCGAAAGAGAGCCGCGTTGCACTAGGAATGCAGACTCACTCATAAGCGGGCACTAACTGGCGCCAAGCCGAGGTGGGACTGCTGTGATTCGCTGGAATCTGTCAAAGCGACGTACGGAGACCCGGTAAGCACGGCCATCACGCAAGAATCCACCCGTCTTGCACCTTCGGTCATATATCACTCGGAACCGTCGCTGGCCCGGCTCAACGTACAACGTCTGATGAACGGTGTATAAGAGGGCCCATTATTATTCTTTCCCTCGCGGAGGAATCCCTCGTTACGTGTCATCTTGAACCTCGGGCTGTGAAATAGCCTTGTTCCGATCGACTGATCAAAGAGCAGAGCCAAGTGGATCCGATCAAGCAGGCGAATCTTCAGCAGCTATCTGCGGATGGCGGACTCAATGGCTTGCAGGACTTGTGGCCTTGTTCACTGTTCTCTTGTTGCTTCCAACAAGGATGCCGATGTACGCGTACACTCGAAAGGTCATACACCATCATTCTACCGTATCAGCTCGGCAGCTGGAGTCTGCTTTAGGTATCGGGTATGTGGGGGGATTTCGGTATTAGTAGACTGGCTGATTGACAACCAGACAGACGATCTGGACGGCGTCCCGGGTCCAGTGTGCCCAGAGTCCCTTCACCAGCTGAAGGCTTGCTGGACAGTGTCTATTGTTGCCACTACACGCCAACGGGAGGTGCTTTCCACTGCATGATGCGCCCGGCGCATTTTCCCCGCTGAAGTAGGTAGCTAGCCATGCATATCACTGCAACTGCTGCTCGAGAAGCATCGCAGATTCTGCTTCCAGTACTTGTTGAAGAGATCATCCCCATGTGGATATTTTCTGCATCACTGCTTGAGAGCATGCTGCTAGCGCAGGGGATTGCGTTTACCAATGCTGCGGATGTGACGATTTTTCTACACACCATCATTTTGGTTCCTCTACGAAGGCCAAGTCGCGTGTCGCATTCCATGGTGGTAACCACTGCACTGCTGACCAATGAGGTTGCTTCGATGTGCGACGTTGCTGCTGATTGCAAGTGCTGGATTTTCCACAAGAGCGGAGATCTCGGCTGACATCATCCATCTACGGCAACAGCTAACGAGGGCCTGATCCTCGTAAAAAGCCAGCTCTCCGCTCGATGTCGGTGGAGCGACCTCCTGCAATGCGCTTGTCGGTCACGCGCACCACGTGTATGCCGGGAGCACCAGCAAATTGCGCTGGTCCAGGCCGTCACTGAACGCTCAGAGTGACTTTGCCGCTCGGTGCCATATTTTGAAGGCCTTGGTCTCGTGTCCCAGCGCTATCGCATGTCAATGTTAACGAGCTTATCGACCTCTTTCACAAGGGTTCTCTAGCGTATGTAACTCACTTTGTAGAGTTTCATTCTGTCATGGCGGTGTATGCAGCTGTTTAAACTCTCCGCACTATCGCACTTGTCACTCGTTTATCTTTCCCCATCATTCTATCACCCTCGCTGCCTGATAAGCTTGCAAGACGATCGGTATTTGGCTACCCAGGTCTGCTCATACGCTAGAAGTGAAGGGGAAATACATTCCATCCCAATCTTCACACCTGATTCTGCTATGTCCCCTATGCGCCTGCGTTCGGCTTTGGCTCCTCTTGTCGGACAAACTCCGACCCCAGCATCCAGCAAGAGGCCTGGATTCTTTTACCTCAAGTGGTCACGGGTCGTTCAGAGAGAAACTGCACATCGCTGGTCGCCTCCGACCTTTCTCGTTTACGATCGGCGTTCGGGGCGGCTGGTAGCATACGTTGTCGTAGTGCGCTATATGCGGTCGAAGAATGATGGTGTGAGGGCATTTATCATGTTTCCTGATTGCACGTCGCCTTCTCTGGCGGAGGACACCCACCAGATGTGTGACAGATATAAGTGAATAGAAGGAGTCTCATCCGAGGGTGTCAAGACGCACGTCGCGCCCTTCATCGTGTAGGTCGGTGGCAACTGCTCTTTTCCATCCAAGTGAGCCAATAACAAGTGCAACAAATGCTTGGCGCCATTTCAACTTTGCACTGAACATGGCCCATCGATAAGGCGGCAGAACAACAGCCTGAAAGACAAGTCAGGGAAGCATCAACAAAGAACTAGGATATCGTCAAATGACTAGGTGCGCAAACGAAGGTTCTCAATGAAACGTACAGTCTTGCACACAGGCCCTGAATGGAAGAGTATGTCTATATCGAAGGTTGCCTAACGCCAAATACAGCATCCTGACTAGGTCAACACTATCTCCTCCCAGAAAGTAATGCAACGTGGAAGCTGCTTGTAGGATCATGCACGCTGCACCCCGCAAACACCAAGCGGATATCCGCCTCCAATGCGACAGGGCGGGAGGACATCCGATCCCAAACACGCGGCAGTTCTGACATTTGCTAGATGGCCGCCTACCTTAGTGTAATCAATGTCGATCATCTTCGCGGCGTCGCTGCCGGAGCCGGAAAGCAATTCCCATGAGGCATCCACTGCAACTTACGTGGGGTGACAGAGCCATGAAGTGTACCTGCTTTCCAACAAGATGCGAGTGCTATATACGATCGACAAACGACTTATGCCACCCAGATCGACATGATTACTGTAAGTCAAAGGAGCGGCTCACAAAAGCAAGTACGCATAAAACATCTCATTGCGTAAAGGTCGATAAATGTCTGGTGGCCTAAAGTATGCCTCGACTACTAACTCTGCATGGCTGTTATCTCTAGGGGCTTGTTGCCCATTGATCCTGAAAACAAAAATGTCCTATGATGTCTTAGGATGAACTCGATCATTGCCATGCAATTACTCACTCCAGCCAGCTCCGCAGATGATGGCCGAAGAGCCTGTGTTGCCTTTCCAATCGCATCTTTGACTTTCAATCCATTGGGATCCTCTTCGAGCGAGCGACGTAGCGAGCATGTCGCTAGGAGCATGAATTATATGCTCACGGAAGCGTCAAGCTAGGCCATGCCCTGCCTTGTAGGCTTTGCTGAGCCGCTTGGTACGACGTAGCCGGGCAGATATCGCCAGCTCGTTTGGTTGCCGACTTGCCAGGTTTGAGGTTCGTCAATCGTGCTCTTTCTCAAGAGACCATTTTATGTCAGTGCGACAGGGTAGTTGCTTGGTGCCCAAGTCGATGAGCAGCCACAACACCACTATGGTCCCCATCCCTCCTCCGGCCACCCCTTGGGCATCGTGGAATACGGCGGTAGTATATACCTCCCTTCACACCTATCCTCAAAGCAAGTCTCGTTACACAACCCGAACGTTTCACAGTAACACTCCTTTGCACTTGGACAGTGTACCGCTGGCATACCAAAGATCATGTGCCAAACGTATTCCATAATCCTCCCGCTATCGTAGTCCGGCAAAGTCGTATTTCGTAGCCACTCTCTGTAGTGCTCGTAATCGGCCTTGGGCCGTTCGAGAACCTTCGAGGAACTGACTGCGAATTGCGCACAACAGGACACGCCGACAGTCTCAGGAACGGGAGTGTTGGGAAATAGTTCTTTGAATGCATCGGCGAAGAAAACCTCTGTGCCTTTGGTGTCTGACCGTAGGGGATGTACTTCGCCGGGGCAGCCTATGACCCAGACACAGCGCAGATTGACGTAGCCGCGAGACTTTATGTGAGGCACGCGAAGGTTCTGGAGGATGGGTATACCGTCATATATTGGATCGTCGTTGTGCCATTGATAGCGGAGGCTGTGCATGAAGACCATTACGTCTGGTAGATTCAGATAGTTGTCAATGATGAATCTACATCCCAAGAATCAGCTTGTGCAATCCCAACGAACTACTCAGCTCTGATATGGCAAAGCACATGTATTCAAGAAATGAGCCTGGAGAGTAGGAGATATATCGTACGTTAGATATACCATTGACTCCCTCCCCTTATTGACTGGAACTGTCAAGTCCGCCGAGGGGTCGTCCACAACATACACGTTCTTCGTCCACTCAGTGATATCATTGTAAAGCCATGAAACGTCGTCGCCTGTAAGGCTCGCCACCACGAGCTCTTTTTCTCGACGTTGTGACGCTTTCAGCGGAGTATTCGAAGGAACCGGCACCGTATTTGTTGCTAGAGCGGTGACGGGACTGGAATCAACATCTTCACTAGAACCTGTGGTCGAAGCCCATTTAGAGCCTGAACGGAAATTGTAGAGCATGACCAGAGAGAGGAAGCCGGCGACTATCAGGATCTGAGCAGCGCCAGCCCTGCGGATGCGAATAGGGAACGCGGGCATGGGGTCTGAGCAAGCCAAGACCAACACCAAGCGAGAGAGAGGAATGTAGGTGAGGCTCGCCCGACAACTCCAACTTGACGGCAAGCACCTCCACAATTGTCACGCACTGCTCGCAGACGACGTTTCAACGTTATAAAGGCTGTGATACAGCGTCTTCGCGTGGTGTGCGGCGAGGTTGAAGCTTTCAGCGCCACTACATTGGTGGCGGCCAGGGTAGTGACAATGCCCCCCGGAGCCTCAAAGAGATTCCTTTCTTAGCGAACTGCTCATGAAGTTCTTTGTTTAACAGACCATCCTCGATGTTCTTGGAGACTCGATGTCTCACAAGCCGTACGAATGCCCCCCCTATCTTAGCTCTTGTGCGTGTTTTCCAAATATCAATTCTGCCTCGCGCTGTCGGGCTGTGATTGTTAGTCTCCTGCCCATCCATGCCTTAATTTAGGCCTGCAGACACCCGTGGTGTTGGTTTCAGGATAGTGGGGTGTTCAATTGGTCCGTTTTCATGCAGGCGAAGAGCAACCGGAGATGCTCTAGCGTTGTAGACCTCCTCCCCTGTCTCGACACAAGCTACTAATTGGTACAACGGGCGGAACTAGGCACACGAAGAGGCGAAATCACTCAATTACCCTGTGCATCTTCAAGCCTCCAACAGGCATTAGTTCTGCTGGATCCGTACAGCACGAGGCAGCGCCTCTTGCAGCGGGGGCCAACAGTGATAATTCAGGACGCGGCGCAGCCTCGTCTAGATGACGGTCGGAGCAGTGTATGGCGGAATGTGCAGAACTAACTCACAGCTGAGGTAGCGCGCTAAGATTGCGGTACTTTAGCAGAAGTAAGCGGGAATACTGAGTCCTCGATTGCCTTTTACCGTCCTGTCTTTTGTAGGTCATGGCTTTTGCTTTGCTTTGACCGTTGCGCATCACGATCAATGTCTTACGCATTACACAGTTTACGACTCGTTCTCTATGGCGGTATTGCCTTGTTTATCTTGTACATTTCACTGCAATCAAGCTTACCATCGTCCGCGATAAGACGCTTCGGGGGCTTTCGTTCCCCTCACGAGGTGAACGCTGGCTTACAGCAGCTGGGCGCCATCGGCAAGTCAGCTCATGCGGATCATTCGTTCAACTACCTCGAAAACATCCCTGATTTCAGGAATCTTCCTACGTACAGCGATCTGGAAGCATCATTTTCAGGGCTTTCCAAGCGCGATGTTTGTTCGGATACGTTTCCAGGGACTGTCAAGAACACCTGCACCCCGGGCAACACTCTGTGCTGTCGGTTTTCTCTATACTCCCCTATTCTTTCTTTGATTCCCGCCTGCTAACGAAGCCTACTGGATCAGGCGTTTCTTTGACGAGTTCGTTCCCACAATGTCAAGTTATAATAAACTCAGGATACTGTTGTGTCAGCCCGTACGTGTGCCTACTTCCTCAATACTGTACTGTCGCTGATCAGATTCGATGCAAGAGGGGCTAGCGGAGGTTGCTACATAGATCTGACGACATCGGCTTGTGGCACAACTGGTGCAGTAAGATGCAGTAAGTTCCCCGTTACTTTCCAGACACAATTTTGTTTGAACACGCATGGTAGTGCCTGGACTGACAGCGAGTATCACAGCCGAGTTAGCTGAGGGAACCTCCGAAGCATGTTGTCCTGCAGGCACTACTTGTCCTAACAACTTCAATCAATCAAATTCCGATATTAGATGCCAGATACCCTACCCTTCGAGTTCGAGCACCAGCTCTAGCTCGACCACCACCTCCAGCTCCAGCGCTACCAGTAAGACCACAAGCAGCACGACGAGTAGTACGACGAGTAGCACCACGTCCAGCCAATCAACAGCGGCCGCCTCACCAGCTGTCACCTCAGCAACATCACCGACCACATCAACCACAACCTCTTCCACACTCTCCGCTGGCGCGATAGCAGGCATTGCTGTCGGTGCCGTAGCGATCATTCTCCTTGCCATCCTCATCTTTCTGCTGCTGAAGAAACGAAGGACCAAGGCTCGCGATTCAGCCGCTGCGGCGCCTCACACGGGTGGCCCTTACGCCACTCCTGCTACCGGTTTTTATGGACCTGACCCCTATAAACAAGGGGAGCAGTTTCCCAGACCAATGGGAGAGATGGACGCAGTGGAGCAGGTAAGACCAATGGGAGAGATGGATGCAATGGCTTCCGGTCCACATCTGTCGCGACATGAGCTGGACGCCTCGATACCACAGCGATGACAGAACATTCGGTCTCTGATATTTTCGCTCTGCTCGCCTACTAGCCGTGTGCTACAAGCAAGGCTTGCATATAATGTTCGTAGAGGATTTCTTTTCAAGTTTTCAGCGAGGATAGGGTACCAATTAGTGTACGTTAGCAGATTCAAATGGGAGAGATACAGTGCGGTTATCCGGACTATCTGAAATCTAACAATCTGTAAACTGTTTGTAGAGTGTTCATGCTCTTTTAAACGAAACAACGTAGAAGTACCGGGATTCTATGAGGGCCAAATCTCGGCTACTGCCGGCTTGGCGCCTGAGGGCGTCTAGAAATTTCTCTGGGAAGGAAAGTCTTCCGTGAGAGCATCAACAGCCCACTCCTGCAATCAGCTCACTCAACTCTTCCAGATTTCAAATCCCCAGGTCTCAAGCGTATCGCCTTCTCTCTGTTCATCATGGTATGTCAATGCATTGCGCCCTCATATCATCGCCCTTCACCGCTCCATTACTAAGCTTTGCGTGCAGACGACAGCACTCAAGTCCATCAGATCCCTTGCACCCCTCCTGGACCGTGTCCTAGTCCAAAGAATCAAGGCCGAGACAAAGACAGCAAGCGGGATATTTCTACCAGAGAGCAGTGTCAAGGAACTGAATGAGGCGAAAGTGCTGGCTGTAGGACCTGGTGGACTGGACAAGGAGGGAAAGAGGGTAGCACCAAGTGTGGCGCCGGGTGACAAGGTCTTAATACCACAGGTATGTGGAAGGCGTGATGTGGCTTTACACTGGACGAGATACTGGTTCTGACAGATGTGATTCCAGTACGGAGGAAGCCCAGTAAAAGTCGGGGACGAAGAATACGCGCTATTCCGTGACCATGAGTAGGCTACAAATGACGATATCTTGAGTGAAAGAGTTATAGCTGACATGGACTGCAGGCTCCTTGCTAAAATCAACGAATAAGCCACCTTTCCAGTCACGTCACTGTACCATATGTAAATCACCATACAACGAACAAGCGCAGCGAAGGTTTCGGCGCATTTGCACCAGGCAGAGAAGCATTGCATACGTTCATCAGTGTACTTGATCTAACAATCTAATCTATCTCCTCTCGGCCATTTGTTGCATCAGTACAGTGACACGTGTTCATCATGCTTGATACCCGCTGCCAGGGCAGCCACTCTTTGCAAACACGCAGTATACGAGAAGCCCTTACCCGCATCGCGTTACTCCGAACCGTCCACAGATAACCTCATTCTAACTCAGATGTCTCCGTTCACTACATAGTCACCCATGCGCTTGCTCTTCCTTTGGCTGGATAGAATTCCACGCACATGCTTCGCAGGTTCATTTGCACCATGCGATTGCCATTCCTTACTTTGCTGACTCCGAACACTTCTCTCGCTTGTGTGTTGTTCAACTCAGCAACAACGACGGGCGTTTCTGCATGGTAGGCTATTCTCATAGCATTAGATGAACGTTTCTTCTGTGGCGGCCGGCTAGAGCAAGCGTACCTTCAGGTATGATCTCAATCCCCTTGCCGCCAAAAAACGCCCAAAAGGAGGCGACGTCCATCTCCATCTGAGAGCACCGAACCCCTCAGCATGGCTTCAATATAGAGCTCAATCATGGGCAAAGTCACACATTGATTCTGATACGCTGAACTTGGTATTTCTCAAGTAGCAGAGCAGCTTTGATCTCGTCTCCAAATTCTTTCTTGCTTAACAAGCTGGCCCCAACATCTACTTATTTCTTGGAGACTGTTGTTTTAGGTGTAGCTTTCGGCTTCTTCGCGCATGGTATCCTCTTCACGTTCGCATCCTCCGCTGGTGATGGGGTTGGAGAATAGGTAGGTTCATCTTCTTCAAGGGTATGAGATTTGCGTTTTCTGTGAAGGGATGCGTCCATTGTACCGCCAGAAGAAAGCCTTTGTCAAGTAGCCGAAGAACAAACTATATAGAAGTTCTCTTATGAGTATGCGAAGAGAATGAATTACAGATTGGCTTGTAAGACAAGATCAGATATCTTCACGCATTCACGCTTGCGCGGGAGACGTGTTTCGCTTAATGATCGCGTTTCCGGTTAGTGGCAACGTCGCCAACAGCCAATGCTGGCGAGCCTGAGGAGCCGGAAGTGGGAAGGCATCATCCAACTCGTACAACCAGCGCTACCCTCATCGCACACTCACCTCTACCCTACGAACTCTTTGAAACACAAAGAACATCGGCGCACATAGTACTCTCTGACTACAGTGAACGCCGATCCGGCAGTGTGGCTTCTCCCTAGCAAAGATGGCATCCTCCTCCACCCCCTCCACGCCGCTTCTCTAGTATGCGCCATCAGCACTTTCATGTAATTCTTGTACGTCTTAGCTAACGTATCATAGCTCCTGCATCGCCTATCGTACGACTATCCTAACAGAACATACCACCTCCGCCGCCTCCCAAACGTCCTCTCTCGCCTCCCTCATCCTCCCCAAGATCGACCACAAAACGCCACAAAAGCTAACTTATACTCACAACGACAACTTCATCCATTACATTGCCGATGCCCCGTCAGATCATCCTACTGCCGACCCTTCCGCTGGCGGCCTTACCTACCTTGTCGTCGCCTCTTCCTCATTCGGCAGGCGCATTCCCTTCGGCTACCTCGTCGAAATCAAGAAACAATTCCTTGCTCGATATGATCCTAAAAAGACAGACTTTGCGAGTCTCCCCCCTTATGGTGCTGCAGCGTTTAATAGCCAGCTCAAGAGCTTAATGGTGAACTACGGGACGACACAGGCGGGCAAGAACGACGCGATAGGGAACGTGCAGTCAGAAATTGAGAACGTGAGAGGGATCATGACAGAGAATATTGAGCGAGTGCTGGAGAGAGGGGAGAGAATAGATTTGTTGGTGGATAAGACGGATAGGCTGGGGGTGGGGGCGCACGATTTCAGAGTGAGGAGTCGAGGCCTCAGGAGGAGGATGTGGTGGAAGAATGTCAAACTAATGGTGCTCTTGGGGTTCGTTATCATCTTTCTCTTGTACTTGTTCATCGGTTTTGGGTGTGGTTTGCCTGGTGAGTATGTCTGCTCCACATCCTGTAGTACGTGCTGATGTGTGATACAGGTTGGTCGCGCTGTGTAGGCAATGGAAAGTAAGGCGAGTAGGCAAACCTATTTACCGCTCCTGTACGCATGAACCGCGTGGAATCCACAGTAGACAGCACGATAACACTCGGATCAAAAGCTTGTCTCGGGGTTTAATGTTGTACAAGGGTACTATGACACGGGCGAGCATGCCCTATCATAATATCTAAAGAAGTATCGCGAACGATAGCCCGCTGCGGTTAGCCAAGCATGGAGGATGTGCGTAACGTGCTAGCAGGACGATGTTATAAGAATGGCAAACGAGTTTGCTGACCAGCTCCGAGAGGATGATGAAATGTCTGTTGAGCTCTACAGCTCTTTCACTGCAACCTTTTGGGATATTCTTGATTGTGCGCTGGAGCCACCGATAGTAGCAATGGACCAATGTTCTATGGACTAGAAGTTGTGAGCTCACATCATAGCAATCTCCGGTCGAGTTCGTTGCATTTGTTCTTTTACAACTCATAGTTCTACTCTAGAGTAGATTACAGGTAATGGTACCTCGCAACTTATTATTGCGAGGCACGATTAAGGTACCCTTGCGTGCCTTGCTCGCCTTGTACCAAGAAGCGTTGTTCCGATGCCGGCTAGGCAAAGCCCAAGCGCGGATGCGTGGAAAATTACCTGTTGACCCTCAGAAAGACCCGGTACATAATGCGAGGAAGAAGGTAGCTATGGATATCCAGAAATGCGAAGATCTCTCCCTTTGTCTTTTCGCGCAAGTACACTTGCCTACGCAAATGCTTCTGTGCAGAGGTCTAGACCGCCGATAATACACATCGAGAATGCCACATTTTACCGGCACCATCCATCCTCACCGGCTCCAAATGGATCTCCAAATCCTCCTATATTTCCAAATTTGTCATTCTCCGTTCCTTCGTTCTCCTCTGAACCGCAGTACTGGTGCATTATAGGACCCTCATCTTCCGGCAGGACAACTTTTCTAGAGATCCTGAGAGGGCAACTGCTTTGTTTTCCTCCTACAGCTCGCTCGTTCCCCTACCTTTCCTCGGAAGAGATACGTCTTAAAGATCGCCGCCTTCGCATCCCGGGACGTGCCATTCAGTATGTCGGTTTCAACGGCGAGGGTGGGGGATTCGGCGGGTCAGGAACAAGAGGTGCCTTTTTGAGCGCAAGATACGAAAGCAGGAGGGAAGGGACAGACTTTCTGTTGCTCGACTACCTGAAAGGGCAGACACAGCTGAACCCTGATGAAAGCCAGGATGATGGCGGCGTTGATGACGATATCCTGGCGCGAGTCACCAGGGATCTTCAGCTGGAGGCGCTTCTTGACATGCCAGTGGGAAATCTCAGTAACGGGCAAACCAGAAGAGCTAGGATAGCCAAAGCATTGCTGGGCAGGCCTGAGCTTTTGCTACTTGATGAACCGTTCAGTATGTCTGAACATAGCGGAAGACACCACCCACGAAGTGGCTAACTCTTCATACGTAGTGGGTCTTGATCCGCCTACATTAACCAAACTGTCCCCGTTGCTGTATCGCCTGGCCCAGAACCATTCGCCTCGTCTTGTACTCGCATTGCGCCAGCAGGATCCTTTGCCGGATTGGATAACACACCTGGTTTATTTGGGCCCTAGCCTACACATAGCTGGCGAAGGGGCTAAGGCTGACGTTCTTCGAGACCTTGGTGAACAGATTAAAGATACCGCTAACTTAGACAATGTCCTCAGACCTGCTCACCTGCCGCGATCGATGGCCGAAATCGGCCGGACATTAACCCCTACAGGGGTTCATACCCTAGGTTTAGAGTCCCTCACGAATTTTGAACAGCTCACCAGTGAACAACACGCCGAGCTCAAGAAGATGAAAATCACTAAAAAGATTTACCAACAAGCGAAAGCGAGATACGAAAGTGGAGAGCGGTCATTTTCAGTTTTCAGGAACCTTGGGAAAATGAATGATATTATGGATACTTACAGAACAAGGTACAGCATTGAGGGTTTCACAACGATGGATAAAAAGGTCCCCATTATTGGGGAACCGCTGGTAGAGATGAGCGGTGTAACTGTAAAGTACGGCGATAAAAAGGTATTAGGGGACTGGACACAAAAAATTGATGGCCAACCTAAGCACGGCATGTGGTGGCAAATTTGTCGAGGTCAACGATGGGGTGTCTTCGGGCCCAATGGTAGACTACCTTCCCTGGGAATCTAACCCGGCTCCATCTCGAAGTTTCAGTAGGCTAATCCTTCATAGGATCTGGGAAAACAACGCTCCTGTCACTTATGTGCTCGGACCACCCGCAAACATACTCTCTCCCCATAAGACTCTTTGGCCGGTCACGACTGCCGAGCCCCGGTCAGCCTGGAATTTCGATCTTTGATATCCAGGCTCGAATCGGACAGTCTTCTCCCGAAATCCACGCCTTTTTCCCTCGCAACTTGACCATCCGTCAGGCTATTGAGAACGCGTGGGCTGATACTTTCCTTGCCAAACCTTTGATGACCCACGAACGCGATGTTCGTGTCGACGCTTGCCTTCGATGGTTTCAACCAGAGCTGGACGCATCGTATAATCCAGCGATGGATGAAGTTGATCATGACAGCAGTACTGATGCGGACTCTATCGACTCTGACCCGAAGGAGGCTATCCAACTGATGGACTTCTCAAGGGGGAATTACCGGTTCAGAAGCGTTGACTGGGCCGACAACGTGCGATTTGGCGATGCCCCTTTTTCTGCCCAGCGGGTAGCGCTATTTCTACGAGCATTCATTAAGCAGCCTGACCTCCTGATTCTAGATGAGGCGTTCAGCGGGATGGACGATTATGTCCGCGATAAGTGTATGCTATTTCTAGCATTTGGCGAGCAAAGAATGTGGCTTCGGGCGTCCGTGAATCGACACAGTGGCAAGAGGCTCAACCGATTGATGGTGAGCTGGCATCACATAAAAGGGAGGGCTGTCATTACAGGCTTACAGAAGGAGCAAGCATTGGTTTGCGTAAGTCACGTGCCAGAAGAAGTACCCGGGGTGGTACGAGAATGGGTCTGCCTACCAGAGGCGAACGAAGGGAAACCTGCCCGGTTTGGGCGCTTCCCAGGGCCCTTTGAACGTCAACCTACGGCGTGGGCTGAGATATGGGGAATGACGGGACAGGAGTAATTAACTATAGAGGCTATATCATAATTACTCTGGACAAGGCTGCATTCCAGTGTCTCAGCACTGTGCCTAGTAGCTCACGTACTTATGTGTAATCATATTAAGTTGAAACTGATGCAGAGTGGTGAACACGGGCAGGTGAGGCAGGCACGTGGCAAGCTGGCGCTGCACGTCAAGATAGTGCCAAGGTGGCCCCTTTCGCTTGCCGTTTAGTAATCTCACCGCGTCCGCCAATGACACAATCCACGATTCTCCTTTCATTCGAAAATCTTCTCCTTCTCCTTCTTTGACGAATAATCTGCAAAAGTCAACAGCGCTCACATTCGTCTGACTGACCTAAATCCGGCTCAGTCTTACTTACTCACCATCACGTTTTCCCGATTTATATGCAATCAGAGCCATTCAAAGAAAGCAACACCATTCTATCTACCAGAATCTTCCAAGTAAACCAACAGCAACCTAGCAACCATGGACTCGACAATGACGAAATTCAGCTCCCAAGCTTTCTCCCCTTCGGAGAACGGCAGGGAGCTTCAGCCGCTCGTAACGGTGGGGGGGAGACAGCACCGGCCGATGTCGCCGTTATCAATGGCCCGTTGGCAACACCATCGCGGCGGCTGAGCGCAGATTTACCGTTAAAGGGACGTTCGCCAGTTGATCGCATTGCTGAGTATGAAAACGCCATGGTACAGACTGTCCCGAAGAAGGACCAAGGACCCAGATTCAGAGTCGTGCAAATGAGTCAAAAACGTAGCAATGGCAGCTCCGCCATTGCTGGATTTCCAAACGGTCAGTGAAGGGTTCTCTTCACTGGTCTTGTTCCTGGCTAATCGTTCCAGAACTCTTGACGCATATCCTGTCCTATCTGCCTCCCACATCGTTGTCAGCAGTCTCACTTGTATCGCGCCGATTTCATACCCTGGTGACCACGCCACATGCATGGAGGGCTGCCTTTTCACGATTCTTCCCTGGGCCAGACGCCATGGTGACGCGAGACGATGTCTCTGAATTGCATAGCGGTGATACCGAGGAACTGACAACACAGAGGCGCGTTTTTACTCGACTTACAGCTCTTGCTTCCTGGCGCAGCGAGTACATTCTCCGAACTCGACTTCTCAGGTCCCTCGGGAGAGGAAAGCCTGCACAAGACCACAATTCAGGTGTGTCTGGAACATCAAGGTCTGGTCCTGGCCACAATGGAAATGCACAGACTACGTACAGTTCAAACCTTTCTACGACGGTCAACCATATCCAAGCAACATTTGGCACCGGACTCAACAAAAGGCTGCCCCGCTTCATTCACGGCGCTGATGAGGTTGGCCTGGTTAGTTCAAGTGACCCCAGCAACGGTAAGGTGGACCACTGGGGGTTTGCAGACCCACACCTTTTCCTACAATTTGCCGACCGATTCCCCGGCGATTCTGAATACAGGCTTGGTGCTGGGGACGTAGTTGGCGTACCGAACTCGATGGACATCAGTCAGGCATATGGCATGGTCTACGCAGAGGGTTGGCCTGGTGGTGTGGTGTATTACAGGTCTACTGAAGAGCAGCGTGGTCGCTACTTGGCCACCTCTTTAGACATTTCCGGCCCTGATCTTGGTATTCCGAAAGTCGATGGAGATACGGAGTCAATGTGCTCGGTCTGGATTGCAAAAACAGCAAGTATTCCAGCGCTGACAGAGGGCCTGATCGGCATCTTGTCCGGTTCTTCTCACGGTGTTGTTACGGCGTACTCTCTCAGTACCAACACCATCCACGAGAGACGACTTGAACGAGGCGAGATCACAGCTCGTTGGATCCTCAGCCCGGGCGTTCCCATCATTGCGATTGCAGTGGACGAGAATTATTCTATTCAACGACATGCGCATAAAAGGATTTGGGCCGCTGTGCTCAATGCTCTTGGCGAGCTTTTCTATATTACGGGTCTACCCACGCGTCCTATTATCGCACGGGCGCAGAGATTGAACGATTCGGCTTTGGAACAATTAGCCTGGGAGACTGGGCGCACAGTTCATTGGTCTCTGGTAGAGCCTACACGGCGGGAAGCAAGGCCTGATGCATTTGATAGGCCTGGCGTCACTGCTACATATTCTCCACGGACGTCTTGGAATGGGATGGGTCTTAGCAAGGAACAGATCCGTGCCGAGACGCATGAAATCGAGACTTATATAAAACGCAAGCCAAAGCACTTTCGCAAGGTGTGCCAGGGCTGGGATATGCGGCGGCAGCTCGAAGTTGATTTTGCTGGTGGTGATGAAAATGGTGCTCAGGAGGGTCTTGTGGTTATTGGATGCGGAGTCGACGAAGGCAACATAGCTAGCGTTAAACGGTTTACACGCTACCTTGCTAAGACGACGGATGATGCGTCACAAGATACTGGAGACACCCAGGACCGAACAGTGTCATCGAACACATCTAGGGTGACTTCCTTATTTGGTGGTGTGACTGCCACTCCTGCAGAGGCTACAAGGGTTTCTGATAATGCATCACCGCATCGTCCTAGTTCCGCTTCTAAGCAACTAGAAGAAGAAATTGAAAAATGGCGCACATCTGAACTCTCATTTGGTGGCCTCAAGTCGGTACAAATTACAACTACAACAATCGACAAGTCGACGTACGCTCTTTTGTCTATCTCGGAGGACCCCCTTCTGAGCATGACGGGGTCTTCGATCGCTTCATCGCCAGCATCCACTCCCCTAGGGCAAGCTTTTGACTTGAACCAAGCCTCTGATACACCCGGTCAACGGGCTCGATTCTTCGCAGCAGGCACGACGATAGGCACTATTCTGGTCTGGAACATGCGCGCTCCCATAGCAAGCAACAGCGTTTTAGTGAACACGATCAATCCAGTCCAGATCATTCATACAGACTCTCCCCAGATTTCCTGCCTCGGGCTATCAGCTCTCTACCTGGTCCACGGTGGTAACGACGGCCTAGTCCAAGCATGGGATCCACTTGCTTCTAATATCCAGCCAATCCGTACTCTTAACTCGAGATTCTCGTCTCGCGCACGCCGTAGGCTTGTTCAAGCCGAGGCATCTATCCAAGGCGTTGGCATCAATCTCTTCGCTGCTGGCGCTATCTGTCTGGACCCTGATCCAACCGTACTTCGAGGCATGGTCTCCCTTGGCACACATTTACGCTACTGGAGCTACAGCTCCTCGGCTGCGGATCAATATAAGACTAGTAAACGCCGACTGCGACGCTCTGAACGTGGAAGCAGCCAAGGAGCTGAGAGGATCTCAGGTACCGGTAGAGGGGTGTTGAAGGATTACATCGCGAATGAGAAGTTGGAACTAGATCGAGAAAAGGAGCATAAGCGGAAAGAGCAAGAGAGGTTGGCTGGGAGATTTGGTGTGGACTTGTTAGGGCCAGGGGCCACTGAAGACGAGATCTTAGCGTATGCAACGCTTTTAAGTGAGGAGGCGTTGTTGACTGATGAACAGAGGAGGAAAAGTGAGAGCGAGGGAAGTATTGGTGAAAGGGCTGTGGAAGAGATCGTGGACCCTTCGACGCCGTCTCGAACTATCAAAGACCAAGAGGACGATTTTGAGATCGCCGAAGCTATCAGGCTTAGCTTGCAAGAAACAGGCATCACTTCTGAGACGGAAAGTGGAGTTTTCACGGACATCCCTATCAGATACGCAAAGAATCGAAAGATTCCTTTTAGCTCACCCTCAAGGGTAGGGACAGGACCTGGAAGAAGTCGCGATCCCGAGGTCGACGATCTTGATTTTGCGTTGCAGCTCAGCTTGGCTGAAGAGAAGAGTAAGCAGGAGCAGGGCGTGGTTGAAGAGTTTCCCGTTCTTGCGAAGAGTCCAAATCCTACGCCAGCAGGATCCAGCAAAGGGAAGGGGAAGAGGCGAGCGTCGTGAGTGTTAGTTCGGGGGTCGTTCTTAATATTTCCATTTTTTCGATAACACGGTGTGTAGCTTGTTGCACGTAAGGTTCTATAACATTTCTACCCTGCGCGTCACGGTTACCGCTCTCCATAGACGATGGCATTACTAGAAGTAACGTATCTGCCGAGAAATAGTCTACATCAATATTCCTTGTACACGTGGTAAAATGTCTAGCTGTTCGACGTCTTCGCCGTCCTTATAATCACCTCTCCGTCGACCATCCCGAAGTACGCCGCTACAGGCTTCTGGCCCCCCAACCTCTTCCCCGAGGCCGCCGCCTCGGCTCCGTTAAACCCTACAAATAGCCCTACACTTAATACACCCTCGATCGCTTTGATCTCCTTCGCTAGAGCCTCCACCTCCCACACGCCTCCTTCCCCTCTCCCTTTCGTTCCATTCGACCGACCTTTCTCAAGATCCGACGGTATCAGTAAAGTAGGAAACGGAGCGTCAACGATGAAATTATCCTGATCGGTCTTGATTGGCCCAGCTTTAGTGATATGGCCCTCACGAATAAACGGTCCATTACTACCAAGATCTTCCAAAGCTTCGATAACAGTAGACGCAGCCAAGGGCTCAACTTCTATCGGAATCGTAGGCCACTTCGTCAAAAGCCTTGGTTGCAACTTGCGATAATCGGCCACACAGACGAATTTCCTCGCATGCGTCGCCACCAATTTCTCCTGATACAAACACGCCCCCCCGCCCTTGATGCAGTTCAGCTCCTCGTCGATCTCGTCCGCGCCGTCAAAGGCCACGTCCATCAGGACCCCTCTTGGGAGCGAGTCGAACGCTATGGGGGTGAGGCCGGCGCGGACGATCACTTGCCGGGATTGGTAGCCTGTGGGGACGAAGTTGATGCCCGAGAGGTCGGCTTGCAGGTTCGTGATTGCTTCGACGACGTAGACGATTGTGGTGCCGGAGCCGATGCCGATGTAGCGGGCGGTGGGGTCGAAGTGGTCGGCGACGGCGCGGATGGCGGCGTTGCGTTTGGCGGTTTCGATGTCGGCCATTGGGGCGGAGTGGGGGCTATATGGGGGGTGGATGGGGTGTTTAAGATAGGAGCGGCGGGGCGCGGTGGATATGGCTTTGTATTTATGTCTGTAGGTCTTTTGGTTAGCATGAGTGTATTGGCACAGGCGCAAAAAGCATGGGGGTTCCTGACAGTGCGGAAGTGGGGATACGCAGTCTCCACCCAAGCATCCATGCGCAAATAGCAAGGGTAAGAGCTGGAGTATAAACTAAGACAGTGTTGATTCTATTCTGAAGCCATTGACAGTTACCCTAAGTTTCGAAGAGCTCGATGGGTTGACAGCCGCATGTTGGTGGGGGAGGGGTGTTTCCGCCTCAGCCCACTCAACTTTCCGCACCGTTTTAAGTTGTGCGTCATACCTATCAACCCACGGCTTTAATACAACTAACCTTCGGACGTCAACAATCTAAATAACCTGTATAGGTAGCTTTTGCGTGGCCGCCGAGATGGCGACCATGAGCACGACGCCGCCGATACTCCAAGGACCCTCAGCAAAAGAGAAAAAGTATGATAGGCAGCTTCGTCTCTGGGCAGCGAGCGGTCAACAAGCGCTCGAAGACGCTCACGTGCTCTTACTGAACTCTGCTGGAGGATCACACGTTGCCGGCATTGAAACACTGAAAAATCTCGTTCTACCAGGCGTTGGAAATTTTACGATTGTAGATGGGGAAAAGGTGAAGGAGGAGGATTTGGGCGTCAATTTCTTCTTAGACGAAGACAGCATGGGCCGTTCGCGCGCTGAAGAGACGTGCAATTTCCTGAAAGAGCTGAATCCAGAAGTCAATGGCTACGCTGCCGACGAGGTAAGTAATTGAATCACCGTAGGGACATTGGCACTGCTGACGACCCAACAAGTTCCCAGCGAGCTTTCTGGAGCATGGCAAAGATGTTTTGAGCCCGTACACCTTGATTATACTCACCGGCCCGGCAAGACAAGATGAGGTGGTCAGAACCGTTTCTAAACATGCCTCAGAACATTCCATCCCTTTCATCTACATACACTCTGTTGGATTCTACTCGCATTTCTCAGTGCAACTACCCTCCGAATTCCCCATCGTCGACACACATCCAGATCCCGCCTCCACCCAAGATCTTCGACTTTTAAATCCATGGCCGGAACTGATCGAGTTCATGCACAAGAAGACAGATGATCTGGAGACCCTAAGCGATCATGACCATGGGCACATCCCATACCTCTTACTCCTTTTGCACTTTCTAGACAAATGGCGGGCTACTAACGACGGCAAAGCTCTAAATAGTTACAAAGAGAAGACTGCATTCCGAGATATGGTAAAAGAAGGTGCAAGGAGAAACAACGCTGAGGGTGGGGAGGAAAATTTCGACGAAGCAGTGGGTGCAGTGCTCAAAAGCCTGAATCCCTTGGAGATACCGAGCGGTCTTCGAGAGGTACTAGAAGTGGTAGATTGCCAATCACCAAAACAAGAATCCGCAAATTTCTGGATCATCGCGCATGCAATCCGGAACTTTCATCTCAATCACTCCGCCCTACCGCTGCCAGGTGCACTTCCGGACATGAAGGCACAATCAGCAGACTATATCCAGCTACAGAACATCTACAAAGCTAAAGCGCGAATGGATCTTTCAGAGGTGGTGCAAAACGTGCGATCTGTTGAACAGAAACTGGGTAGGCGGTCAGCCGCAGAGGAGAAGGAGATTGAGGCGTTCTGCAAAGGCGCCGCGTTCGTGAAATTGGTGAAGGGACGACCAATACGGTTTGCGGATGCGCCCAAACAGATGGATTGGACCGACCGAGCGAAATATATCTGTCAGGAGCTTCAGGATGAAGAGTCATTGTTGCCGATATACTTGTCCTTCCTAGCTTACGACTGGTCTGTAAAAAACCGGCGCGATGAGGAAACCACCAAAGCAGAAATTGAAGCTCCTGAAGCGATTTCAATGGCTATGGGAGAATACACTGGTGACTTACTCGACCATATAGCCAAATCCGCCGGCAGCGATTTCGACATGGAGCCGGCTAAAGAAAGGATGAACAATGTGGCTGCGGAGATCGGACGAGCAGGCGGCGGCGAATTGCATAATATTTCTGCGCTGACGGGTGGTATGGTGGCTCAGGAAGTAATTAAGGTCATCACGAAGCAGTACGTACCGGTTGACAACACGTGCGTTTTCGACGGTATCACAAGCAAGACGGCGGTGTTTAAGCTGTGAGGCATCGAGACAGGAGGATCGATTTGAGGGGTTCGGAGGCATTGCGCCTGGCGTTGGAGGACATAATTTTGGTGGCACGAAGATATGAGGAACGGCAATTTTAGATCTTCGGGCCAAGGGCCAAACTATCATCGAGATGATGCCAGCATAGATGCACCTGCCGAACCAGGGAATCGGGCTTGATCTCCAGAGTCAAGTCACTACTCTAGGCTGCGCAGGACGCTTACAATCCGTGGCGTGTACTGGACCAGCTTCATATAAGACAACCGATAGCCTGCCGGCCGGACAGAATCAAATCTCGTGTTTACGAATAAGTGATCGCTCACGACCAAGATGTTCACCGGAACTCAGACGAGTATTTACCAACCCAACGGCTTTCATAACTCCACCACCCGACTCTCACCACTCCCGCCACCAACCTGCCTATTCTTCCCCTTTCGATAAACCCTCTCATCCGCCGGATCAAACCCTCCATTCCCCCAAAGCGCCCACTCCGGCGTCTCCGGCCCCACATAATCCTCCGGCCGGAACTCCCTCCCAGACTCCAAGCACTCGAAGAACTTGTCATACCCAATAGTCGTATGCCACCTGCCCTCGATGAGAAACCGCTTGCTAGCAATAAGCACGCAGCAACTATGCCGATGCTCGGCCGCCAAGCCGTATTCCAGCCCCCTTTGCTCCAAAGCTTTATTAAGCGCCACAACGAACGTTTCGACCTCTTCCCAAAAAGGCACATTCTGCATCGTCAACCCGGCCCCCTTACTATCGCTCGTCCCACAATACGTAACGCCCTTAACCTCCACAAAACACGGTAATCCCCTCTCGACCAAATCCGCATACCCCTCCACCTCCTCGTCGACATTAAACCCCTTCACAAGCGTCAACCGAAACACCGTCCGCTGCGTAAACCTCTTCTCCCGCAAAATGTCCAGGCAAGCCTGGAAGCGTTCCCAGAAATCCCGATGCAGCGGCCGGTCGATCCGGCGCAGACTGTCCCGGTTACTGGCGTCGATACTGACGTACAACTGCGTCACGGGCTGCAGCGCCGCCAGTTGCGCCGGGTGCTGCGCGTTGCAGACGAGGAAGCTGCTGATGCGCTCGGCGTGCAACAGGGCGGTGAACTCGTTGATGTGCGGGTAGAAGATCGGTTCGCCCACCAGACTCATCGCACAATGCCGGATTCTCATCGCTTCCGCGAACCTCTCGGCGCGCACCCCGGGGACGCCGCGCATCATTTTGATTTTGCGGTAATGCCCCTCTTTGACGCCGTTGAAGATCATTTCGGGCGGGTCGACTTTCCAGCGCCAGGTGGTGCCGACGGGGTTGGTGCCGTGGCGCCAGCAGAAGACGCATTTGTTGCTGCAGGAGAGGCTGGGGGTTGTTTCCATGCAGAGGTGGGATTTGATGCCGTAGAAGGAGAATTTGTAGCAGGAGCCGCGGCCGCGGAGGGCGGATTTGGTCCAGCGGCAGATTTTGACGCCGGAGTGGGAGCCGACGATTGTGTAGCCTTGTTTGGTGAGAGCGGCGTAGGTGGGAGATGTGGTGGGGACCATTTCTTTGAGGGGTTGGGTAGGGGCTGAGGGTCGAGATGTACGGCTCAATGTTGTGAAATCGATTGCTAACGGGGTGGTCGAGGTTGCTGGGTCGTTAGCGGTGCTGTTGTTCGAAGGGACTTTGTTGCCTAGATCTTCTAGATCATCAACATTTCCTGTGTTGTTGGGTTTTGATTGCCCTGACTTCTTCTGCATAGGATTTCTAGGCTTCAGGTCTTTATCCTCTGCTGTTTCCATGTCTTCCTCGTCGCTTTCCACTGCATCTCCACTGCCTGAAACGCCCTCACCAAGGCCTCCGTTGATAATGAGATCTCTTAGTACATCCTTAACACCGGATCCCCATTCTTCTAATCTAGCTAGAGCATCAGATTTAACATCTCCCATGCCGAGTGGGAAAGCTCTCTTTCTCCCAGTCAACCTTGCCATCCACTTGTCAACCTCTCTGGCCTGGGAGCAAAAACCCTCCTCTTCTGTAGGCCATCCTTCCTTATCCCCAAAGCCAAAGACGGAGTAGCCGAGTAAGCCAGACATTGACCCTGTATCTATGCGAAAATCATGGTGGGTCTCTTGGAGGTGCGCTAGGAAGGAGCTTAGAACCGTGTCGATGTTATAGGTTGGTACAAGTAGGAGATAGAAGTATCGGATGTTCTCGGTAGACCCAGCGGGCTTTGGTGGGGTGATAAAGAATTCGTCGTAATCAATGTAGGACAGATCGTGAAGTCGGGGATTTAGGATGGTCGTATCTGGCACAGCATCCGACTGCGGTCGAAAAGTGTTCGCAAAGTCGGTCGCATACCTCTCGGTAGTCCCTGTAAGAGATGAAAAGAACACAAGTGGCTGTACTTTCAGTTGCTGGGTCCGTTCGTCTCCGGATTGTCGCTCAGTTGTACTGGCTGACTTCCTTGGAGTTGTGCGAGTCACTCTCTTCGGCCCTAGACGTGGACGCGCAATGACATTTTCAATGTCCTTAGCCACACTCTCAATGCTTGTCTGGGCTGGGGTCTCATATTGTTTCTCTTGAACGACGAAGCTTGCTTCTTTCTCATCCAGCACTGGGTATTTCTCTGGAGTGGTGGGAGTCAAGCTTGGGCTCCCAGCACTTGGTGAGCTGGACAGCCTCTCGCGGCGGTGCCACCACCGTGGTAACCGGACCACCATAATCCACGCCAGGCATATGGCATTGAGTAGCCCACACAGGATAAGTATTCGGTATTCGTGCCATATTTCTATCCGCCCTACGATCTCAATAGTGTCAGCAAGCATGTCCAACAGCATAGCATGCTATTGACATTTGTACGACATAGGAGGCTCACCGTCTAGCCATCCCTGCTGCCCGAATGAAGGCACCATAATGATTTGCCCCGACTCTTTTCTTTTGCCCTTGACCAAGATCCAAGGTGCTCGATGGCGGGGGAAACCAGCAGATCCCGCTAGGTGGCCCTGGCGGGTAGGGCTGACCAGGGCGTCCCCCAGTCTTTGGCCAGAGGCGAGAAGGGGTTCTCCTTGTTTTCCGCTCGGCGCCTCCACCAGATGCTAGGTAGCGAGGTACGCCACGGTAGTCCTCAGCATGGAGTGATCCATTCCGACATCGCGCCTTTGCGTGCGCCTTCATCTCCAACATACATCGAAACGATCAAGAGAACTTGTTGAAAGCTGAGGGCTTACGACCATGTTCCAAAATCACTGCGATGCGCTGGCATTACCAAACTATACCAACTTCACCCTCTCCTTGTACGTTACCGTCACCCGGCATGGTTCTAGCGACCGCAACGCTGACTTCAAGTCTGTAGAATAATCCTTGTTGGCATACTCATATCCTACCTTCCTCAGCACCACCGCATCATTTCGAGGCGCTCATCCGAGGGCATTTCACCCTACTTCGTCCTCTTAGGCACCACCTCGGGGACCTCTGCGTTTGCCAATATACTTGTACTTCCTGCAAGTCGTGCCGACTTAGCATGCTGCAGAGAGGTTACGGGGTTTGAGTGTTTCGCCGCGCTGTTGGGCATAGCGCAGGTTGGCGTGCAATGGTCGTGCTTTGCCATCATGCAAGTTACCTGACTTTCCCGTCCTCCGGAACTGCTAACGTTGGAGCCGACCAGCCTTCTTCTCTTCCTTCTCTTTTTCCCACGGGCCACCGCGCTCATGCCTCCGAAGCCAGCTTCCTCGGGACCTTCCTACCGCACCGCCCTCCTCGTCACCTTCCTGTGCATCATCCACGTTCTCATGGTCTTTGCACTGAGCCTGGTCTTCGTCTACAAACTCCCCAGCCACCTCCAGTCGTGGGCCAACGCTCTGGGCATTCTTGCAGCGGTACTTGCCAGTATCCAGTATTTTCCGCAGATCTACACCACGTGGCGCTTGCAAGATGTTGCCAGTTTGAGCATCCCGATGATGTGTATCCAAACCCCGGGAAGCTTTGTCTGGGCCGGAAGCCTCGCGTCGAGACTCGGAGTGGAGGGGTGGAGTGCTTGGGGGGTCTATCTCGTAACCGGCTGCCTACAGGGAGGGCTCTTAGGCATGGGCATCTACTTTGAGGTCAGAAATCGGCGGGACACGCGGTCCAAGAGGCCGAACGGTACGGGCAACGGACACGTGGTCAGCGAGGAGCATGGAGCTGCAGATGGTCCCAGTGAGCAGGCACCACTATTGGGGAACGAGCGATGATGCAGTGGGGCAAGCATCGGCATCGCGGACCTCACACCTCATGGATGGGCAAAGGGATGGGAGAGAATCTTCGGTCTAGATGTTGGGGAGGCGCCTGGGGAGTGTGGTTGCTCTCTGAAGCTCTGCAAGCTCGGCGCCTGGGATCTGTATCTGTTCCATTGGGGGCACCGCACAGCATAGAGCAGGACCGAAGCGGTCATTGCGATCACATGAAAGATCACGTCGGCGATCAATCCTGGCGAGATAGTCGCACTCGAGCAGGGTCAGTGGCGGTCTAGATGCGCAAATCCGGGCTGGTGTCGGAGATGACCATGACTGATGTGAATGATGTGTGCAGCCGGGAGGATCCTCCAGTTTCAAGTTTGATCAAGGAGGGCGCGCCCGGCCAATGAGGGACGCGGCCGGTCCCCCCACTCGGCTCGGCCCCATTTAAGCGACAGCTCTCGGCTAGAGCGGAAGCGCTGAGTGTGGGCGAGGTGGGGCGTGGTGGGCAAGCGAGGCAAGGCCGCCGCGCCCCCTGGCCCTTGGCGCTGTTTCGAAAGCAACGACGGCACGGCGAGCAGCGTGACAGGAACGGCGTGGTGCGGGGCCTGTCAGCGTGCCGGTCAGCGTGCCTGTCAGCGTGCCGGTCAGCGTGCCCGTCTGCGTGCCTGGCTGGTGTGCCCGTCTTCTAGATGAGCCATCTCCGTCCACAGCGACTCTGCGCCTATCAAAATGCCCGGCTGGCCCCCTCCTGCCGCAAAGACTGCAGCCAGCTGGCGGTCCTTCATCGCAATCCTGACTCTCCCCCCCCCCGGTGCCGTCAGGCTGTGATCTCATTTGGATGCAGCGCATGGAATGCTTGGTGCGCGTCGCGAGGACCCTGCAGCCTCAAAGGCATGTGCCTTGCGTCAGATGCTGGTTCTCCAGGAAGCAGGAAGCAAATGTAATAACCTCCCCCTTTCTCCCACCGAGATGTCTCCGAGGTATGTAAGAAGCTTAAGTCTTGCACTTCCACGCCTCGCAGTGCAGCTTCGTTGAGATTTACACTTTGCATTCGCTTTGGACACTCGTCCCTTACATTCATTTTGCTTGTCCTCGACAAAGTCCCCTCCTTTAAACTTGCGAGCGCGTCTTCAATTCCATTCACAAGTACTATTTATTCACAACTGCTACTCCGTGTTTACCACAACAACCTCACTCTTCCGTCGATCCAACACTTTCGCACGCCCTTTCTGTTCAGACGCGTACTGCGCCCCAAGATCCGTGATCTTTGCCGTTCATTCAGCCTCCCTTCGATTCTCTACCTTCCTTCAACAACTTGCAGGCTCGTTGACCGAGCCCTTGCGATCATTCCCAAAGCGTTCAGGCTGCAGAGAAATTGCAACAACCGTTCGACATGAAGCTCCTTGACCTGAAGAGTGCCGTGGTCGCTATCGCCGTAGCTCGGGCTGTTGATGCTCACACCGTCTTCACCAACTTCTACGTGGACGGCGCAAACCAGGGCCCTGGCACCTGTGTTCGTATGAACAAGAGCGTCCCGAACGCCACCTTCTACGTTCCGAGTGTTACCAGCGATGATATGGCATGTGGTGAGTACCTTTGCCCCCCTCGTCTGAAATGGCTGCGAGCGGCCAACTTGGCTCACTGGCTAATAATACTTCCAGGTATTGATGGCAACATCGGTGTTGACCGCGTCTGTCCCGCCAACGCCGGCTCGACCTTGACCCTCGAGTTCCATGATAGACCGGACATCATTACATCTGGCGCCATTGATCCATCGCACAAGGGTCCCTGTGCTGTTTATATGAAGAAAGTTGATTCGGCTGTGGCTAACGACACCGCTAAAGGCGATGGTTGGTTCAAGATTTGTATGGAAGACCACCGCATCCCCATTACCCTCATCAATCACTGACTGCTTTATGTAGACGCCGCCGATTACAACACCGCTACGAGCACATGGTGCACTGAGGATTTGATTGCCAACAACGGCCTTCTTTCCGTCAAGATCCCTAGTGACATCGAGGGAGGTTACTACCTAGTTCGACCAGAGCTTCTCGCCCTTCACCAAGCGGACAGGACACCACCGATCCCCCAATTCTACACCGGGTGTGCCCAAGTGTTTCTGACGTCCACTGGTTCGGCCGTACCGGGTAACACCGTCTCAATCCCCGGCTACGTCGACATGAATAATCCAGCAATGTCCTTCAACATCTATAAAACGCCTATGGCACTGCCGTACCCAATGTTTGGTCCTCCGGCGTACGTATCGACCTCCTCGAAGCGTGGTATTGAAGGCCGTGCAGTCCAACAAACAGAGGGGTTGAAGCCCGCTGGGTGTGTTCTGGAAATGGGCAATTGGTGTGGCATGGAACTCGCCAGCTATTCCACCTCGGATGGCTGCTGGAATGTGCGTCTACACACTGAAACAGCCGTTTCATATCTAATTGCTAATGTCCTTCTCAGGCTTCCCAAATTTGCTGGAACGAAGGCACGGATTGTTACAGCTCCGCCGACGCAACGGGCGACGCCAGCTGCAAGATCTGGGATGACAAATGTACGGCCATGGACAATGCCTGCAATGCGGGAAATTTCAACGGACCACCGGATGCGGGCAAAGATCTTACGCCCCCGGTAGCTTCGCCAGTCCTGCCACCACCTGCAGTGGAGACACTGAGTACTTCGGGTGCTAAGGAAGCGGCAGTGTCTGGGGCTTCCTACTCTACGGCGCCGGCGGTGACCTCGGTGGCATATGTGGCCAGCACAAGCACAGCGGCCGCGGCACCGGCATCGACGACTGCTGTCCAGTCAAGCTGTAGTGCGTCCGAGTCCACCTGTGGGTCTAACGGCCAAACCTGTGCATCCGGGATGTGTTGTTCTTCGCACGGGTAAGTTGGGACAAGCATCTTCCAGGCTGACTACAGAACTGACGTTGTTCTAGCTACTGCGGAACTACGGACGAATACTGCGGCTCCGGATGCCAATCCGCCTTCGGAACATGCTCTTCTGGCTACAAGCTGCGTCGAAGACACCCGCATGGACGGAGGCACGGAAACGAAGCTCTTCCGTAGGAGTCTAGTTTTGCCCAGGTCGACGAAAGGCTGGTCCGGCTGGAGTTAGCTGGTCTAGCTGAGTTGTAGATTACCATTCTCAGGTGCGGAATTTGGAGGTTGGACATATTTCGTGTTGGATAGTTGAGGCGGTCTGACTACGGCACGATTTGGAGTCGAGTGCATTGACCCTGTCACATTTAAGCGCGCAGTCCCTGGCACTTGATAAATTGAATCTGCTGTTGTGACACCCTCTCGACACCCCCCTCGAGCCCCTGTGCCCCTCACGCCCCCTGAAACCCCCCGGCTCTTAGCGCCATGGCCCCAGTTGCATGCACCCTAAGCGAGTCGCGCTCAATATTACTGCAGCTTGTTTTACCCCCAACTCACTGACATCGAACGTCTCCAACACGTTTCCCAACCAATACCGATACACGATATCGACCCTCTAAATCAAAGCGAGACTTCGAACGCCATCTCGTCCGTAACTATGGTTTTGCCTAAGATTGGAGGTGGGAAAACCCGTCCCGGAACCGCACGCCCTACTCTGGGCGGGAAAGGCATCAAGACCGGGGCCGGCGGCAGAGGTCTAGGGAAAGCAGGAGCGCGACGCCACCGGTATGTTTCTTATTGGAGTCCAATCGTTTGGTTTCTCCGTTGTCGAAGAGTTTTGTGTGTTTGTGCACTTTGCGGTGTTGTCTCTTGAGTCTCGCTTCTGGATCAGCACCTCGACGGAGAGGATGGGCTGGATCTAGAGTATATTGCTCCATCCACTTCGTTCTTGGTCTATCAATGGATTTCTTGGTGTAGACTTGATACTTCTCGGGGAATACGAAACTTACGGGGCAGTAGGAAGATTATCAAGGACACGATTCGCGGCATCAGTGAGTTAGCGCTGCAGGGTATGATGAGCTATGTCTGGTTTCTAACATGTGATTCCTGCAATAGCGAAGGGTGATATCAGGTCTGTCTGGAGTCCTTTATGTCTATCTCTACTGTATCGTTTGAACCTTGTACATCTCCTTCGCTCGCACTTGCTCAGGTCAATCTTCTGTGGCCTTACTCATATCTGCTTGATGTTCCCTATGAGTAGCAAACGCGATCTACCCTTCAAACCAGAGTGTGGAAGGATGCATCACAGATATACTAACCCACTTTGGCTTCCAGACGTATGGCGCGTCGTGGTGGTGTTAAGCGTATATCTGGCCAAATATACGAGGACGTACGAGGCGCGCTGAAAGACCGAATGACCCGAGTAAGCTGTCTCTCTTCCCAGGGTGGCCACCAGGAAACTGACCACGCCCACAGATAATCAAAGACTGCTGCGCCATTCTAGACAATTCGGGCCGCAAAAGTGAGCCTCTGGTAGACTGAAGCTCTGTGTCACTATGCAAACATACTAACATAATCTGATCTGCACTTAGCCATCTCTGTGTCTGACGTAAGTACTACAACTCTCTGTGCTCTGTATTATGCTGAACTCATCTAGGTCATCTTCGCCTTAAGACGAGTAAGTCCTCTTGAGTCTTCTATGCCCATGTTCTACGGATGGAACCCCAGTCTCCAGGTAAACGGGGCATTTGCTAATTCTTGTGGTTTGCTTACATTATAGATCGGAACACCTGTCTATGGTACGTACTTTCAGGCAAGGCTAAAAAGGTATACCACATGTTAACGGTTGTAGGTTTTGATCAAGACACATATAATCCGAAGAAATTACGCCGTTGACCGAAGAGCACCTGCCTCCGTCTCCGCTATTGACGACACCTCATCATCATCCTCCAACACCTCATCATAGCCGACACCATCCCCCATCAATTTCTACCTACGCGGACGCGATGTTTCGATGATACCCCTTACTAATAGCGTCTGAGGTTTGAGATATCAAGTAGGTTATCTGTGATGGCGCTACACTTGAGCTTGGGGTACGCAATATTGAATTATGCAGTATTAAACTATGCAGCTGCAGGAGGCCTTGCGCATAATTATCGCAGGTAGTACCCGGGACGAACAAAATGCACTGAAGCCATTGTGGCTGTTCGTGATCGCATCTGCATTGTCCCTTTCGGGCTCTCAGGGCTTCCTGAAGCAACATAAATTACTGGATTGGGGCGCGCTCACGATCGCCGTTGAACATAGCGGGCCTTGAATAGCGACAAAATATCGCCAAGCATGGTAATCAAGCCATTCTACTCCATGATTTAAATGTAGCCTACCCAGCCATTGATATATAACCTAATGTCTTCCGCCCTTCCAGCAACTACCTCTTCTTCCCAACAGCCATCTGCGCATCCACCACCTCCTGTAAAGTCTTCCTCGCTCTCGCCTCTCGGCGGTCAAACCCGCCATTAAAGATCTTCGGCAACACTCTTCCCGAATCTGTAACACATGGAGTCAGCCAAACAACCCTATCCATCCCCACCCCTGGCCACAAAACTCACTCGCGTGCACCTCCGCAAACTCCACACTCTCACACCCCTTCTCCACGACCGCGACCCTAACCGCCTCCTCCAACAACCCCCTCCCCACGCCCTTCCCCCTCCACCTCAACCCCACCGTCCACGCCCTCACCACGCCCTTCTTCCCCACCCCCCCCTTCCTCCCCCTCTTCCCCTTCTCCTTGTCCCTCTCCCCCGGCACAATCCTCAAAACGACACACCCGATAACCGTATCCCCGTACTGCGTCACCACCACCACATCCCTCTCCCCGCCTTCTTTCCCCCCCCCCTCTTTCTTCCCCG